>PVIA01005035.1:0-123955 GCA_004024845.1 Tonatia bakeri
AGTGTAGTCTCATGAGTGGGGCGGGTGTGGGGCGGGGGAAGGGTTCAGTTTCGGTGAGACGTCAGTGAGACGACCAGAGACCCTGAATGGGCAGCCGGGTGCAGGAGTCTGGAGCTTGGGAGCGAGTCCGCACTGAGGCAGATTTGGACGAGACCCACGCACAGACAGTGCTCGTCTAAACCACTGTGCTCCCACAAACACCCCACAGACTCGGGAGCTGGTCCACAACAGAGACTTACTTCCCCAGTTCTGGGTGCGACACCGAGGTGCCGACAGACTTGGGGTCTGGCGAGGGCCCTCCTGGTTCGTAGAAGGTTGGCTTCTCTGTGTCTGCACGTGGCAGAAGGTGCGAGGGAGCTCTCGGGGTCTCTTTTCTAGGGGTGTCAACACGCTCATGGGGCTCCCCAAACCCCTACCGCCTGAACCCCCCCGCCCCCTGCGGGGCCAGGATCTCCACATGAGAGTTTGGGGACACAGACACTCAGGGAGCGGCAGCACTGAAGGGTGGAAAGTGGGTGATCTCACCAGTGAAGGCGAGTGAGGAGGGAGAGGGGGCCCGGGGCTGACTCTGGGGCCACGCTGACAGTGGGAGGGGAGGGGAGGGAGAGGGGCAGACATGGGCTGAAAGTGACTGACTCCAGTGCTGTAGGCAGCAGCCATGGCCCCCGTGTGACCGCGGGCAGCTCTGGCCTGTGTGTTGTGGTCACGTGTGTCACCGGGGCTACACGCCTTGAGTGTCATTTAAGTGGTTTTTCCTATTTTTGTTCTCTGAAAATCTCCCCAGACACCTTCTAGTAAAATGAAAGCGTGCGAGGAGCAAAGCCTGCAGGACAGGCGTCGGCAGCTCGGACGACACTGCAGAGAGGAGGGTGGCTACTCTAGGGAAGAGGGTTCGTCACCGTCACCGACTGCCAGGCGGAGGCTGCGTCTGCTGGCAGCACTGCGCCCTCTGCAGGCAGCACCCTGCTGCGCACTTGCAACTTCATTGCAGGCAAATCTCATTTGAGTGTTCTTACAACATTAAAAACAAGTTCATCCATCCATCAGCAGAACTCTACAAACAGAGGAGAGCTCTTGGTGGGACTGAGGTCTGTGTCGTATGGAGGCATTCTAAAGGATGAGAATAAATTAGGTCAATTCAATTGGCAGCCGTGTTTTCTTTTCTGGTGGTCATAAAGTGTGCCTTAGAAGGAACGGAGGCTTGGACAATGTAAAACACCGTGCATGGAATGTGTCTTCTTAATGGACGCTACAGTTTTGTACTGCATGGGTCCTCACAACAGCACACACACAGGCGCCACTCAGGGGCATTTGTGAGTTTCTGTTTACCTGGTGCCCCACACACTACGGGCTCACAGGAGGGGCATTGCCTGAGCAGTGTTACTGAGGTCTCGCTGATTTAGCTGGAAGATGCACCAAAATCATATGTGTAAATTATTCCACTTATGTTAGTCGTAATTTATTCCAAACAAATTGGATCCACAGCCATCTGTTACAGCTGTTAGTGTAGGAAAAGCCTGCTCTTTTCTATCTCTGCAAACTTATGTTCAAATCACGAATGCAGAGCCATGCAAATGAGACGGTGCCGGCCTTTTGAAGTGAGTCAGCCCAGGATAGCAGTTCAGCCTCAAAGTCCCTGCCAGCTTCTCATCCCCGGGATGGAGCAATTCTAACCCAAAGCCAAATTCTGGGTTTTCATCTTGGTCAAGGATTGCAAAATAGCCACGGATCAGAGAAACACCGAGCTGCTTCTCTGGGCCCGGCTGCACCCTCTGGTTCCCGTCTCAGCCCTGCCTTCTCCCCCTCCCCTCCACTCCCTTGTCTATGCCTTGCACCTTGAAGTCTTTAATGTCACTTCAATGAAGGCCACTTGGGGCACCAGCACCACCATCTCTGTCTCGAAACCTCATCTTGAATTCTCTTTCGGGCAGCTCTAGGATGGATTTAAACCCAAACACCATCCAGGTGTGACAGGGCCCCCTGGGAAATTCTGGCTCTCATCTCTTGCCCTGTGTCAGGGGAGAATCTCAACCTTAACAAGGATGGAAAAGAGTAGTCCTGGCTGGTGTGGCTCAGTGGATGGAGCACCGGCCTGCGAATCAAAGGGTTGCTGGTTTGATTCCCACTCAGGGCATGTGCCTGGGTGGCGGGCCAGGTCCCTGGTTGGGGGTGTGCAAGAGGCAACCACAGATTGATGTTTCTCTTCCTCTCTTTCTCCATCCCTTCACCTCTCTGTAAACCCTTGCCTTCTTCCCCTCTCTGTAAAAGCAATGAAAAAAAAATGTCCTTGGGTGAATATTAAAAAAATAAAACAATCAGATCAACATAGAATATTAGGAAAGTAGTTTGTGAAGTAAAGCTTTATAATGATAAGAAAATATTTGTTTCAGTATAAAAGCTATATAAGCCAAAAAGAAGGTCCTAGACCATTTAAGTCCATTTTTGGTAGGTAACAGCTATTCAGTCTGAGACATTTCACATTCTTACCATGTGTGAGTCAGTGCATATCTGTTGAAAGAACAGATAATCTGGATTCCATGTGTCTCTGCATGTGTGCACATGTAGGTGTGCAGCTGCCCCTCGGTATCCGCGGGGGATTGGTTCCAGGACCCCTGAGGACCCCCAGACACGTTTGTCTTACAAGATGTAGTATTTGCGTACAACCTTTGACACCCACCCACGCACGTCCAGTCATCTTCAGGTCACTTGTGATGCCCAGTACGATGTCAGCGCTGTACGAGTAGTTGTTACAGCAGATGATGACGGGCAGACCGTTGCAGGGCTGGCTGCACAGGACACAGCAGTAGCAACATAATGCTTTTGTGTTCTCTGCTACTTTTGACCCACCATTGGTTGAGTCTGCAAATACAGAACCCACAGGTATGGAGGTGTCTATGTGTACATAGAGACTTTGCATTTTTAACATACCATTAGGGAGCATACTTAAAATAATTATTTCTCTTATAAAGTTCATTAGGATGTTAACCCACACAAGAGGAATTTGATTATCGTATGAGAGTATGGAATTCAAGGCAGTTGGGTAAATAAGATCATTATATACCCAGCTGTTCAATTGATTTCATGTGCAGCTCAGGCCGTAATTGAATTTGAAGCTGCAGAAGTGAATGGAAACAGTCACTGAGCACATTACGTTTGTTGCTGTGAGGGAAATGCATTCTGCACAGGAAAGAAACAAGGTAACACCCTGTTTACACAGCGCCCTGGTCCGCAGACCTCAGTTCCTTCACACGCAGTGCAGTTCAACTGACCCCGGACAAAGCGTCCGGATTGCTGGTGGGGGGAGGGCGGAGTCAGATGCCACAGGCTGGGCAACGTAGTAGCAGCGTGGGGAAGCCACAGTGCAGTTCACCCGACCCCCCACAAAACGTCCAGATTGCTGGTGGGGGAAGGGTTACGTTAGATGGGATAGGCTTGGATAACGTGTGGGGAAGCCAGCACCCTTTCAGAAAATGGATGTCTCAGTTGCCACCCCAGCCATGGGCACTGTCCTTCCTCAGCGGTCTGTCCTGAGGGAAGGACTGCTGCTTTCACGTGTGGGCCCTTAAACTCTGCAAGGAGAGCGTCTTCCTCCTGTCCAAGGTCCAGTGTTTTCTTCCTCTGGAAAACCTGGAAAGGTTCCGACGGGTTTTTATGGGCATTTCTCTGAACTTGCGTGTTCCCTTCCGACAATGGGATGCTTTGCTCACTGGCCATGCGTGAGCAAGACTGGAACAGAAGGTTCCGCCTGTACCTTTACACGCTGTGGTTGAGGGGTCCTAATGGTTTCTTATTTATAGATAAAGGAAATAAAGAAAATTCCCTCAAGGAGTGTCAGACCGAGGCTCCAAAGGCAGACACAGAAGACCACAGCCCGCTGCTGCCTCCCCTGCAGTGATAACGATGCTCCCTCACCTGTGGTTTGATCCGCAGTGAAGACTGGGCAGACGGGCTTCACGCTTCACTCGAGCGAGAGCTTGGAAAGGCTGAGTGACTCACACGGTGGGCGTGGGCGCAGCGCCACCATAGGTCGTGGGTGGAGCCTGCCTTGGAGGGCTGCTGTGGTCTCAGCAGGCCCCTCAGCTGTGTGCTCCCTGCCTGTGGTGCGGTTTCTGTGCAGGCAGCCCCTGCAGAGTGAGTTGCACTGCAGTGTGCCCTCCAGTCGCCTCTCATTGTCCAGTGTTCCATATCTTTAGACACATCACAGCGTCGGGCGCAGATTTCGTGAAAGATCAGAACATAAAATATTGCGTTGCTTACTTGAGAGCAATTTATTCAGAGGGCCTCTGCTGTGTGCATGGGGAAAAAAAAGTGATGAGGGTGAACCCATAAAGCACAATACTCTAAAAGCTTGCATGATGTTGGGCTATTTAAGTTGCTTTCACGTGTTGCCTAAGAAACGGGGTAATATAACTTCAAACATGAGATCCAAAGACGTAACCTTAAAATTGCATTCTTAATATTGAGTGCATTTTCCTTTTGCTGGCAATAAACTAATTTGATGCAATAAATCTGCCGTCTGTATAACAAGTTTTTCCCCTTCCTTCTGTGACCTTCACTGCAGACCCACGTGCCGCGTTGTCATAGCTGGAGGTGCGGAGTGGGCCCAGACTGCACGCTGGGGCCTGACTCATGAGCCACCTCTCTGAGGCCGCGTGTACGAACGGGCACCCACTTCATAGGGCGTTTGCAGAATTGAAGGGGCAGCACTGGTAACATGAGTTGCAGAGGCTCCTGGTGCAGTGAAAGAGCCTTGTACCTACTTGACGTTTAAAGAGCCTGTTTTGTGTGTGTGGGTGGGTGTCCCACTCTTGCCTAGAGCCAGTATCACTTACCTTTCATTTGGAAGACAGCTTTTCTCCCCAGAGAGGTCAGCCCAAGGAGACGGGGGGTGAAACGGCCCCTCAGTGACCGGGACGGACCTGGGCACTGAGAACAGGATGTTTATTTTCCCAGAAGAATTCCGAAGAATCGTAGACTACATTGTGGCGAACCAGATACGATGATAACTGCACTCGGCTTGAATCTTTTAAAGCAGCAAGCTCACGTTCAAGAGGTGGGGCCAGGGCTGCACGTGCACGACCACAGGGTGGGCCGTGAGCTGTGGCAGAGTGCCGGTGTCCGGCAGGCGGGGACAGTGTGGTGCCCCCTCTGCCCAGAGTGCTGGTCGGGGTCGCTGCACGGAGGCCACACAGGACAGTCTCCGGCGAGCAGCACCCCACACGCGACCCCTCTGGGCGTGTCACACAGGTTTCCTTCCTTTGGGTCTTCTTCTAAGAATCTGCCTTCTCTTCTCTGTCCTGACGGTGAAGACTGTGCCTTGGGCCCTCGCACCTGAGGGCTGACGGGTCCTGTGGTTTCCCACCGGCGTTTCTGCCACCTTGTCCCGTGTGCCTCTCTCCTTCATTCCTTCAGTCCGTCTGCTGGGCAGGGCGTGTGGCCAATTCCAGGGTCCTGCCTCTGAGCAGAGCTACGGTTCGAACCATCGAGAGGCGGGAGATGTAGCTCGTGCACCAGGGTTTGGACAGAAGAAGCCTGATGTCCGAGGACCGTTCCCTGGGAAAGACTCAGCCTGGGGACATGGACAGGGTGGGGGCAGCTCAGAAACCCAATGGCCGAGTGGGGAGTGGAGTGGGGACAGCGGGTCGTGGGGGTGAATGGGACAGGTTACTGGGAGCAGTTTGCGGGTGCTTGGGAGAGAGACGACGTCTGCTGCGTGGCTCCCAGGGGGACGGAGACGCTCCTCTCAGCCGAGCTGACCTTGGCCGTGAGCGAGGTGCCAGGTCCACCGTGCTCCACACGCACTGCAGTCCCTTCTTTTCCTCTCTCACCCATCGCCACACAGCTGTCCCCGTTTCACAGAGACGTGCGACTCGGAAAAGCATGGGGCCCTGGAGTCCTTCACGGTTGGGGGGCTGGGGAGCTCCCCGGGAAGCCAGGGTATCTTCACAGCAGGGCAAGGGGGAGGGGCTAGGGCAGGTTTTGAAGGAAGCAGAGGGTGCGGGTTCCGGGCCCAGTCTGGTTAAAGCGAGAGCACGTGGGGGCAGACGTCGTGGTGAGAGCTCTCTGGGCAGGAGCCTGGGGGAGCAGGGGCTGAGCCCCGGGAGCGGCAGACCCGTCGCTCCCACGTTGGCCTCACTGCCCCTCTTCATGTGCGAACATGGAACAATGAACATGGGGCAAGGGAAAGCGGTGGGGTCGGGCCACCGCCGTGACCTTCCACGGCCACCTGTCTGTGTGTGAGTGTGTATGTGGGGGGCTCCCTTTGGTGCCCCCTCCTCGCACCGGCAGACACCGGCCCGGACGGCAGGCCTTGTCTCATGGCCATTCTCTGCTCTCCGGTTTCAGCCCCCCAGTAACTGGGAACCAGAGGCCCAGTGCCCGGCATCTTGGGGGACTTCCTCCCGGTTTCACCAGACGGGACAGAGCTGCCGCGGAGACAGGAGACACGGAAGGTGCCTGTGGACACACTTCTGGGCCGTCTCCGAGACATGTCCCCTCGCTGCAGCAGAACGGAGAATGGCCTCCTTCCCGGCCGGGGGGCGTGGGGCTGTCAGACTGGAAAACAATTAAACGTGTTTTGTGAGTCCGCACCGTGTGTTTGTAGACGAGGTATCATTGCCGTTTTATATATGGGTGTACGAAACAGACCACTGACTCGGGTACAAGAGGGCTAGTTGTTTCATCCACTGTGCTGGCCAGTGTGCAATTATGCATTTCAGTCCAGTGGTTTCCAGGCAGGGAACCATCTCAGAATGAGAAATCTGTGCCTCGTTAAACCTCAGCAGTTAATACTTCTATTTGACCAGGGGTTCCAGGAAAGTGTAGTTACTCTCATCTTTAATATCCTGCGAATAAGAGGAAGAAGGAGACGTTCAAATGCATCTGTCTCCTAGCACTCATCTCGGCGAGGATATATTATTTAAAAATAGTTTAATTCATGCTAATTAATTCAGCTGTACTTTAGTCAGTTTGTCCACTAATTGTTATGTTTTGAATTCAAGAGTCAAGGCTGGGGGTGTTGGCATCCTGTTTGGGGTCAAGGTGAGACTGGGTGGGCTGCGACCCCCGGGGCTGACCTGGTTCCACCTGGCGTCTCTCACGAGTGACTGGATGACAAACACGGGCACAGGTGAGGAACACAGCAGGGATGCTGTCGGGAAGGGTGACGAGAGAGGCAGGTCTGCAGACAGGACACGAGGCATCTGGCGGCGAGGTGGGTTTGGGCACCATGGGAGGGCAGGAGTTTCAGGGGCCTATCTTTGCGGATCATTGTCCAAGTTGAGGTCACAGCACAGCGGATGGGCTGGCTGGCTGACCCTCCTCTAGCAGCAGGACCGGCGAGCCCAGGCCACTTCCACCCCATGGGTCCGAGTGCCCCAGGTCCCGCTCCGCACCGCCCCACTCTCCCGTCTCGGCGCGGCATGGGCCTCGGGTGGGTGCACCATGGCTCTGTAGCCCACCGGCCGGGCAGCGCGAGGGCTGCTCCGGGTCGTGGAGTCTGGAGATGGTGCTGCGAGGAACGAAGGTGTGCTTGCGCTCTTTCGAGTTAGCTAGCGTTTGGGTTCCTGGGAGCACACTCCCAGAAGTGGGGTCGCTGGGTCAAAAGGCAGATCCATCTCTAGTTGTCTGAGCCGTCTCTGTACCGCTTCCCGCAGCGCTGCCCTGTCCACATTCCCACCCGCAGTGCACTAGGCCCCCGCCACCCACGTCCCCTCCAGCACTTCCTGTTTGTCGATTCGCCTACAACGGCCATCCTGGCAGGTGTGCGGTGGTCTCTCCTTGTGGTTTCAACGTGCGTCTCTCTCATAACTAGTGATGCTGAGCCTCTTCCCATGCGTCTACTGGCATCTGCATGTCCTCTTTGGAGAACTATCTGTCCAGGTCCTCTGCCCATTTTTCAACTGGGCTGTGGGTTGCTTGGGTTGCGGATGACCGCCTTCTGCCGCCTGCATCTCGCCTGGTCTTCCCTTGTGGCCTGTGCATGGGGAGAGACCACCAAGACCTGAGATCGCTCTCCAGTCCCATCATCAGGACCTGCCCTCACGGCCTAGTCCAAACTAATTACTGCCCGAGCGCTTGCCTCCAGACACTGTCACTTGGGGTGTAAGGACATCAGTGCTCTGTGTTTGGGGGCACAAGGCCTCAGTCCATAGCAAGTTCTCAAGGTTGCACATGCCACACTTACCTGTTTGCCAGTGTTGTTCTTTGGAAAACAAACCCCTTGGATATGCAGGGTGCTTCAGAACTGCTGCTCCTTTCGTCACCTGGTGGGACCTCGGAAACAGATGCCACCAATGTGAGCCGGAATGAATTGGGACACTTGAGTACACGCGGCCGGGGGGAGGGAACTGGCAGTAAGCTTCGTACGTGGGCATCATTTCAAACCTCCAGACTGGTGCAGAGGTCACCTCTCACTTATTTCTCAGTCCAAGTCCAGGGCACACACAACTGCTTCTGCGTTGGCTTCACTCGCCAAGAGCCATTTTATTGTTCATTGGAGAAATTATCATTCATCTTTGCGTGAGTGCTTCAGAGCCCCAGAAGGGCCTCTCGGCTGGACGCCTGCCTGGCCGCCCGCCCCCGAGAGGAGCAGGAAGAGCTCGTCCGACTAGCCAAAGGGAGCCCAAGTGTCAGGAGCCCGAGCTGGCTGCATGTGATCGTTCTGGTCCTCAGTGCTGAGCGGTCGGAACCCGTGTTTTCTGTTTTGTCCAGCAAGTTAGCATGTGCTACCTTGGACGTGGTGGCCAGTTTATATCTGGGAGGCCGCCCAAGAAGCACCTCCTTGAACCACCAGTTGGTCCGATTGGGTGGGTACCTTGCCTGTGTCCCACACATGTGGATGAGGATGGGGAGGCTGGGGGGCCCAGGAGGAAACGAGAACGAGAGTTTATGTCCTCACGGGCCCCAGGCAGGGCCACACGTACCGTGCAGGGCTGTGTGGGGAAGTGTGGGGTGGTCAGGAGGCAGGGAGGGCAGAGTGAGGGGGAAGCTGAGGCTGGAACCCTTATTGGGATTCCTGAGGGAAAGATGGGGGGCAGGGGGAGCAGCAGCTGTGGGAGTTGGAACGGTTTCTGTGGGCTCAAAGCTAGGGGCGTGGTCTCTAGTCACCTGGTGTCCTGGCTCAGGAAGGCCAGGCTGAGGAATCCTGAGCTCTGGGCGTGCACCTGGGCCAGGTGGAGAGGCGTGGCTCTGCGCTGGGTAGTTTTCATACCAAAGGCTTGCTCCTGGGTCACCTGGGCCCTTTGAAGAGATGTCAGAGCACCATAATATACAGAACAAATGATATGCAGAGCTCAGGGTGCTGAGAAAACCTAATGGTAGAAATGGTGTGGAAGCGATCTCTGGACCGCTGCTGGGGCCCCTGACTAGCAAACCCTTCCTCCAATTTGTTAATTTGTTAGTGTGATCCGTCACAAAGAAATCATAAATTACATGGACTTTCAGGTTTAAGGCTTATCTTTTTCAAGAATACTAAGATTATACACATCTTTCTGCTTAGAAAATTCAGGATAGAAGGCTTTCACAAATGGATGGTTCCCTTTCCTCACATTTCTGCACTAATGACCAGCTCCTAAGGACACTGGGTTACAGAAGAAGACCTCGCATGTCTCTACAAATGTCTACGGCATTGGAGTTAAATTCTGGTATAGTCGGGGGCTTCCTAGCTGGGGCAGCCTGTGTGAAATTCTTCATAATTCGTAATGTTCGCCATTTCCCATATGCCCCATAGTGAGCCAGGTATGGGCTGCGCACACGTGTGCGCAAGTGTGTGCATGTGCACAGCCTGAGTTTCGAGTGATTTCGTGTGGGCTCAGTAATGGAAATATAACGAGCCTGCCTTTCCCGACAAGCACTCTCCAGATGCTGGCGCTGGGGAGGCTTTGGAGTCAGGGGCTGTCAGCTCATCTTTTCTGCGTGAAGATGATCCTGCAGGGGCTGGAAAGCTGATAAAAATAAAACAACGAAGTCCCTACAGATGCAATAAAGTATCTATAAAAGGGGAAGAGGAGGATGAAACAGGACTCCTGCTTGGACTGGGAGGAGGCCTGGGGGACGGGATGGTGGCTGGAAGTGAATGGGCAATAAAGGCTCTTACCCACATCCTGGCATTTCTCTGGAGCGGCAGGTTTATAAATGATGGCTGCATGCAGATAGGAAGACACACACACACACACACACACACACACACACGGGCGTCAGCCCTGCGTGAACAGAGGCTGAGTGTGTTACCAGCAGAGACTGGGACGGAGTCAGGTCCACAGCCACGGCTCCAAAGAAAGAGGACCAGGCAGGGAAGGACGTCGTCCTGAGGAAGGACGCTCCGAGAATTGACTCAAAAGGCACGTGAATGAAACGAGGCTCAGACCATAAAAGATTACGATATGGACAACCAGAGAGGTGCCCAGTTTAGGGATGACAGGTGTGCATCACACGGGAGCCTAGGCGCGTTTTCTGATGCAACCACGGAGGCTGCTCCGTGAAGAGCCAGTGAGCAGCGCTGTGTCAGGGGGAGGCGACACCTGTTCCGAGGGTGAGGACGCGGGGGACGAGAAGACTCCTTGCCGTGGACACCTCCTGCCCCGGCCTGGAGCTGGCGGGGTCCTCTACGATGCCCGTGCTTGGTTCTGGCAGGAAACGGCGCTGTTAGCGGCATCTCGATGGCGTTTGTCAGAAAATACATCCACTCCATTTTCACTGTAAGGATAAGTAGCTGTTTTGCCTCGGGAAGGTATAAAAGATCATAATTTTCTAAAATTTAAAAGTTGACTAGGGCCCCGGACAGAACTGCAAAACTTCCTAAAAAAAATGCCTCTCTAAAAAGTTTCAGTTCTAGGGAGCGTTACTGTTCAGTTTTGTCCAAAAACTGAAGAGCAATCATTTCTATGATACATAAAATTGCAGAACAAAACAAAAGCTAGAAATTGCCTCATCCATCTTATTTACAGAAAAATCTTTATTGTTAATTCTCCATATAATATATATAAATAGGCTTTTAAGAATAGTCTAACCACGCAAAAACTTGTAAAAGGAAAAGCAATTATCCCGCTGGGTGGGTCTGCTCAGGCTGCCGTGACAGAGTCCCTCAGACCCAGGGCTGGTGCGCTGCAGTGGGCTGTCCAAGGTCCGGAGGCCAGAGGCCCGAGGTCGGGCTGGCAGGGCGGGCTCCTCCTGAAGCCGTGAGAGGGGCCTGTTCCGTGCCTCCGGGGGTTGCTGGCAGTCTTTAGCGTCCATGGCTTGTAGAGGCTCCAGCCCCTCTGCCTTCATCTTCCCCTGGTCCTCCCTCTACGTGCCTGGGTCCAGAGTGCAAGGACACTGTCGTGACGCATGAGGGGCCCACACTGCTCCATCATGACCGCGTCTTAGCTAATTATCCCTGGGACAGCCCCATCTCTGCACAACGTCTCCTTCCGAAGAGCTGGGGTTAGGACTTCAGTCTGCGAATTTTTGTGTGTTTTTCTTAATGTTGTGGAACAACCAGAAATACTGTGGACTAGCCCTTTGCTAAAGAGCCTTCTGAAGCTGGTTTTCTTACTGATTTGGTGAAATACAGCCACCAGCCAAGTTGTCACACTTCCTTCTAAGGCAGAGACCCCTCCTCGCCTCCCCATCATCCATCTGCATCTTCCTCTTGTGAACAGAATCCTCTTTTCGTGGAGAGAGAAAAATATGCTTCAGTTAAAGACGATTTTTTCCATTTTCCATTTATTTTTTGTTTTTATTATGTATTTTGAGGGGTAGGGAGGGAGAAAGGGAGTGAAACATTGGTGTAAGAGATGTAAATTGGTCGCCTCTTGCATGCCCCCAACTGGGCACCTGGCCCGCAACCCAGGCATGTGCCCTGACTGGGAATCAAACCGGCAATCTTTTGGTTTGTGGGCTATCATTCAGTCCACTGAGCCACACCAGCGAGGGCTTTTTTATCTTTAATTTATGTGTGGGGAGTAGGATATAAGACAACTTAGATGAGTGTATCTTCCTTTTGCTTCCCTTTTTTTTCCTGTCTGGAAGAAGATATGATGGCTGGAGCTCCAGTAATCATTTTGTGCACATGAGGCAATCTGGCAGTGGTTGCCGCTGGTCAAGGATGGAAAAGCAGAACCTCAGAACTAGTCTTCACTTCTGACATCAAAGTGAGGTGACCATCCTAGCCCCGGACTGCCTTTCTCCACTTTGTTTTATGTGAAAGAAAAATGAAACTCTGAATTTGTTAAGTCAGTCTGATTTTGGTTGTCTTTCACTGTCAACCCAACCAAATTCTCAGTGACACAAACATATTAAGTAATACTTACTCTTAACCTTGTGTCTTTCGACTTGTGAATTTTGCGAGCGGAATGGAATGTATCGATCCCCCCCCCCCCCGACAGAGGAGAGAATCAGCGCGTCTGACGCACCCACTGCTTCGTGCTGACCTCATTTGTCTGCGTGCGCCTCCCTTTGCTGACAGTCTGGACTCTGTCCCCATCCGTCACCGCCAAGTTATGCATCCCCCATTCATCTCCCCTGTGAAGAAGGGTAGCAGCACGCACTGGCGTTATTAACTCGATGTGCCCGATGGTTTTGACTTGCTCTGTGTTCAGTTGAATTCAGTGTTTACTGCAACTTCTTTCACAGACGACTTCCTCATTCGTGATGAAATCTTTGCTTTTGGCTTTGCGGCCTATTGGTGTCGTTTGGAATTAGCTGTGTTGCAGGTGTTTGAAATCAGAAACTAACAGAGGCTTCATTAGGGTAGGAACGCACCGAGTTCTCTCTCTCAAAAGACGCCTGGCAGAGGGCAGGCTGGGGCTGGACAGTGGCTTCCGGAGGTGGCCAGGCTCCTGGGAGTGGGGACCTGCACCCCCAGGGCACACCCAAAGGCAGCACACACATGTACTGTTTTGGCTAAAACTTGGTCAGCACAGCCAGTGTGGATGGAAGGGAAGCTGGAAGATGGCGTTTTTAGTCTGAATGGTCCTGTGCCTGGTGCAAACGAGGGATCCCATCACTGAGCAAGAGGGAGGAGTTTATATCGGGCCAAAAGAAGCCCACTCTGGCACAGTTCGCGAATATATGTTCCCTGTGAATTCTAAGAAAGGTGTAGACCCTTAGGGCTTGAAAATATGAGGGTGTTTTTTTTCTTTTACCCATAAATGACAACTTATAAAATTAGCAGAGAATGCTTGCAAACTACTTTTTAAAAATTACCATAGTGCAAGCATATTTTCATTCTCTTGTGGAATCTAGTCCTGTCGAGACACCTGAGGCTGAGGTTTTCCTTGAATATTTCATGCCAATATGCTTAAGGATTCTTCTCCTTGAATTAAGCAATGAATTATTTATTAATTTTGCTGGGGATATGGGGTATCTTTTTTTGTCTATAGATTCATGTGTTCGTTATTTCTGGGAGATGTTCTTATAATTTGATGCTTTCTTTCTGTTGCCTTTCCTATATTTTCTTCTTCAGAAACAATTTTGAACAGATTGGGCCGCTATTGTTCATCCTCCTTGCAGTTTTTGTATTTATTTCATCTGTTTGATTTTTCGCTGCTTTAAGCGTGACTTTCCTTAAGTCTTACACATGATTGACTCAGTTTTCAACAGCATCCGTTCCACATTCTGCAACAGAGGTCGTTTTCAAATTTGTAACCAGTTTTCTTTTTCTCCTTAGTTTCTTTCATCAATTCTGCCAGCTGTTTTTTTAATATTAGTCTGAATCTTCTCATCTTTGCCTTGTTTTTATTTTGAAATAACCTCCTGCTTATAACAATGATGCTGGGCTAGTACAAAAGCTTTGTTTCTGAGCCTTTGGGGAGCATATTACAAAAGCTTGTCCGTAAACCACAGGCTCCAGCGGGGTTTTCTGCCAGCGAGGCTGCTCTCCTGCTCACCCCAACCGACCACCACGGCCGGGACACGGACACACCGGCATTGTGCCGCGATCTGACATGTGTATACTCTGCTCCCGTCTCACCAGCATGAGGGGCCAAGCCCCTTTCAGTGTTGAATGTTGTCCTGTCTCCTTAGACCCCTTCCGGGGCAGGGAGTCTTCTGTCTTTTCTGGACTCCTGGGGCTGACGCCGTGGTGGGTCTGCTGCCTTGTCCAGTGCCCCTCTGCTCTGGTCTGATGACGAGACTCGGGTGCTGCAGCCTCGGCAGGAGTGTCACAGATGACAGTGTGTCCCCACGTGCCTTATCGCAGGCTAGGTGATGGCAAGGTGTCCCGTTACTGTTGAGGCTAACCGTGATCGCTGGATTAAGGAGGTATCTGCTACGTTTCCCTCCTGTAAAGCTACGTTTATTCTGGGAAGGCATTTTGACAGCATGGGATGCTTCCTTTCTCTTTAATTTCCATCCAAGGTTTTAGCATCGGGTGACATTCCCCAGCTGACTTGTTCCGGCGTCCACCTCCATGTCCGTTAGTTGTGTTCCGTGTTAGTCGCAGACGGAGCGAGGGCCGTATTCTCCCGCCTCCGTTAGTCTTTCATCCCCTTGTGTCAGCATAGACTCATGGTCTGCCATCCCATGCGATGGTTTCCTTACGTTCTTGCTCAGGCTGTGGGGCGTGGCCGGTGGGCGGGAGCCCCTGTCGGCTGGGTGTGGCATCAGTTTGGTGCGTTCTCATGGGGTTGAGCCTCCCATGCCTCCTGTGCCTCCCGGAACAAAGGTGTGCTGGGGGCTCATTTCCACCTGCCTTCCCCAGCCCTTTCTCCACGGTGTCCAATGTCTGTTCTTTTTCTCTGCTGTTGGGACTGTTTGACAACACAGACGCAAAACTCCTGTAATTAAAATATATGCAGTGCTTCATTCAATAGTAAGGAGGATTTGTCTTCAAACCCGGTGGATAATAATGAAAAGGATACTCAGCACACTGAAAACAAATCTGTGATGACACAAAACCGAAAGCAAAATAAGCCATTTCTGCTAATAACACGCCCGTCGGTGGCTAACATTTCTGTGTTCTGCGTCACGTTGAGAAGAGAAGTGCCATTCAGACGTCTACAGGGGATGCATTTTGCGCGGAAACTGGTCAGCAACACTGGGTGTTGGTGGGAGCACAGGGAGAAACTGCCGAGAGAGGAGGACGGAGTGCCGGGGACATATTTCACACGCCGCCCCACGCTCAGCGGCGTCAGTGAGGGAAGGCGGCCTCTGCTTAAAAAGAGAGTTTTGAGGACACCCTCCGGATGCATAATCAGGTTCATAAACACAGCCCGAATGAAGAGGATGGGTCCTGCCTATTTCTGATCTGCTGATTCAGATCTCCTTCATTATAACTGTGACACCAGCAGCTTTCACACATCAGCCATGTGACAAATGACATTTAAAGCCAATCTATTCAGCTCCTGTCTACTTGTTGTGGCGAGAATGGGGTGCAGGTGTTGTCCATTTACACTCCTGATCTTCATTAGAAAGTGTGTTTAGCCCTGGCTAGTGTGGCTCAGTGGATTGAGCACTGACTGGCCTGTGAACCAAAGGGTCGCTGGTTCGATTCCTAGTCAGGGCGCATGTTTGGGTTGTGGGCCAGGTCCCCAGTAGGGGGTGCACTGGAGGCAACCATACATGGATGTTTCTCTCTCTTCCCTCCCCTCTCTCTAAAAATAAATAAACAAACCTTAAAAAAAAAAGAAAGAAAGATGCATTCCGCAGATGACGGCCTTGCAGCAGCCCATGGAAAATGGGCGTCAGTGTGAATTTGGGCTTGACTTGTAACTAGTAGGGATCAGGTGTTTCTTCGGACAAGAGTGAGGCTAAGAGAGAATACCGTCAGCTTCTGCACTTATTTGCTGATGGAGGAAAAAGTCAGCGCCGAGAACCAGAGCTAATCGCCAGGGATACTGAGCAGAGAAAGAGTCCAGTGAAGCTGAGCTCCGAAGAAGTGACACCTTCTCAGCCGCCCCAGCTGACGGTGTTAGGGCCCCTCACCACCACTGGGGTGTGAGTGGCGCTGGAAGGTCAGCAGTTGGTCTGTCCTTCGCCACGGAGGCCACCTTCTCCCGGCCCCCAGCCTGTTGGCCAGAGACGCTCTGACTCTCCTCTTCTCCTTCTCAGTCTCCGAACACTTACCTACATCCGTTTCCCCGAAAGACTGAATAGCCTCAGAGGTGAAGACAGACTCTGATCCATGTTTCCTTTCCTGTCGTAACACCCGGAGCTAGGCGCACAGCAGGCTCCCCGAGTGCTCTCCGAGTGAATCTTCTCTTTCTCAGAGCTCCCGCCGTCCAGTTCCATTCCTGCGAACGTGCCTTTATTTGACGTCGTTGTGGAGCAGAGTGTGTAATGTGTTTCTTCCCCCTCACTGCCTTGCAGTCTCCTCGAGGCTGGGGTGTCTCCGCCTTCCCCTGGTTCGGTCTGGGCTCGATATTTTTCCCAGTTAATCACATTCATAGCTTGTGTAGTCTAAAGGTGTTAGAATAGTCTCTGCTGAGTTTGGTCCTTCCATGCACTAATTCTTCCAGGTAACGACAGTAGCTGAGCCCTGTTGGAGGGCTACAGAGCAGGTGCTCGGTGTGGGGCCTGCTGGCAAGACTGAAGGTAGACTTTAAGGGCAGGCCGTGATCCCAGCTCTCAGGCGAGGCTGCTGGAGGTGGTTCTCAGCAACCACGTCTGCCCCGTGCAGCGAACCCTCACAGCGGGGCAGGCGGCCGCTGGGCCCTCACCAGTGGGGGCACTGTTGCAGTCGTTGCTGTGGTTGTCCGTATGCAGAAGACGGTGGTGCTGGCTGCCACGGCCCCGTAGGCATGGGCGTCCTTGGCCTCAGCGCGCCTTCCCGAAGCTCTTGTCACCCCGGAAGGTGGTGCTTTAGTACATGTGCTGAGCACCACTCTAGTGCCTCGGCCCCGCCAGCGGAAGGGAGTAATGGAGACAGCAGCCGTGGGCCAGGGCAGCACTGGGGTGTCGCCCCGGAGGGCTCGCCCTGCCAGACGCTTCTGACCGGAGGTCACGTCAGGGTCTGGGCATTTGTAGACTGTCGCCTGCGGTCACCTCCCTCCCACCACTCGTCACCAGGAGGACGGTGTAGCTCCCCCATTAAGTTGTGCAGACTCTGCAGCTCGGCAACCCGGGCCTGCCGATCTCTGTGACTGACTGTCCACATGCACCGTGGCATGGGGGAAAACCAGCTTCACAGTCACCGAGGGACAGAGAACGGCTGCTCCGGTCCCTGGGGAGCACGCGGGGCCCTGGGAGAGGGCCTCCCCGTGTCCGACAAAGTCCTTCCGTTCGGCTCGCTGCTCCCTGTCCCTGCCCTGAACGCAGGTCGAAATGCACTGTGGGGCGAGCTGCATTCCCCTGTCCGCTCATTAATTCCGGAAATGGACCCATGAGCTTTCATTTTTCAGAAAAATGATTACTTGTTGAGGTAACACACCTATTTCTAATTCTGTAGCTTATTATTTTAGTACCTGTGAAAAGAAGAGAGACAGAAGAACGAAGAAAAGTCACATCTAGGACAGTTGCAGAAGCGAGTGGGCTGACGGGCAGCAACACCTACGGGTGAGCGAGGGGCAGGTAGGTGTGGGAGCGAGGGACAGATGAGGCCTTAGTCCTCACAGAGTCCGCACTGGCCCTGAAATCAGCGATGAGTTTCTGAGGACGCATTTCAATGAACAGCTCAGGTGAAGTGTCCAGCAGACGTGTGAGACCCACTGCCCACCACTTGCAGTTTAGGCCTGTCTTCTTGGGGCGATGGGATGGGAAGGTGGGGGGCACCGTGCACATGATCACAGCACCGGGTGCAGGGGGACCAGATGCTCAGCGCTCCAGAAAGCAGGCTCCTGTCTGCCAGGCTGTAGCCCACATCCCCAATTTGCTCTCCTGTCGGGCAGAGCCTGCTCTGGTCTCGGTGCCTCGGAGCTCCGTGAGGCAGATGGGAGAATGGGGATGGGCTGGAATGTTCTGTGGACGTGGGTGCAGTTCAGGATGAGGGCAGCTGCAGACAAATGCCAGACCAGCTGGCGCCAGTCACTCCCACTCACAGTTCCAAACTCGGGTTCGAGTTTTCCAAGTGGGACACGAGTCAATCATTGCAGTGAAGAGAACATGCACTAGAATGTTCTGGTGACCAGTGGATGTGTTCTTTTTGTGTGTACAAGTGGGTTTTCCTGGTGACGCACTGGAGGCTCACATGCACGTAGCTTATGGTGCATGAATTTAGGTTAATGACCGCTGTTGATGAGCACCCGATACGCACTGATCACTGGGTAAGCACCTCAGGCTCACTGTCTCATTTAGTTCACAGCGGGACAGGGGCCAGTTCTGTTATTTTATTTCAAGGGTGAGAAAATATATGGAGAGGTGACAAGTTACCTGCCACATTGACCCAGGTAACTGGCAGGTGGTGGGGATTTGAGTCTTGGTGCATCTGACCTTAGAGTCCACACTTTAAACCCAGTCTGTTGAAGCGAACCTTCCCACCAGGCCCTCCCCCCGAGGACAGGCTGCGTGTCTGGTCTGAAGTTCTGGGTGGGGCGTCTTGGGCGGAGTCCTTTTGTGTGCACTGACAGATGAAAAGCTATATGCCCACTCACACTGCCTGCGATTGAGCACCTTTAGGTGTGTGAGACACAATCACCTTGTCAGTGGTGTGTGTGTGGGGGGGCGGGTATAGCCCGTGGGCAGGGTTATAACTCAGATCCTGAAGAGGAGCCCCCAGAACAAGCCCAAGTGCAGTGTGTGGAGCTGTCAGCTGAGAGAAGCAGGGGGGCGGTGTTTTCCAGAGGGGTTCTCTGAAACACCTGACAGGCAGGATATCGTGACGGGAGGCCGCTGCATGCAGAAGACTTGGCGAGTCTTGGGAGGTGCCCCGGGTCTTTCTCTTTAATCTGTGCAGCTTCGGAAAGTGGGTCGCAGCGCTGAGAGACTGCGGGGCACCTGCAACGGCAGGGCTGAGGGGACGGTGGAGGAAGAACTGCCGGACAAACTCATTTCCCCAGCCTCCCACCCCAGCTTCTCAGTCCCTTCTGGTGAGGCTCCTTCTCCTGAGACCAGGGGGAGAGGCCGAGTGTCACCCCGGAGTCGGAGAGGGTGTCCCCTCTCAAAGAATGGCCTCTCCAGCCTGTTGGAGGCAGCCACTACTTTTGCATACAGTGGTGCCATCTCTTTATTGTTATTTTTAATTTTAAAAGTGATTTATAGTTTCATTCTTCTGAGAACTGAGCACAGAATTCTATTAAAGCAAAGATGTTCGAATACAATGCGACTCATTATTTTTCCCAAAAATGTGTTCCATTTGTCAGAGGGTCACAGGGCTACATGTGCCCCTGTCCTGGAGTCAAAAGCCTGGGCCTCTTCCTCGCACACCAGTGCACCTCCCTGAGTTCAGGTGCGCGCGCCGATGAGCTGGGGGCCAGTGACCGAGACCCTGGGGCTTGGAGGCAGAGGGAGGTTTGTTCAATGGGGACAAAGCGAGAGGACAAAGGGAGGGGACAGGAGAGCAAGGTCTCTCCCATCTGTCACTCGCAGAAAGCAGAGCAGGGAGCTTTCGTGCAGCTGGGGAGCCGGGGATGGGACTTCCAGGGACCTGAGAGAAAGGGTCCGAGCCACTGTTTCCACAACAGCGTTTCGGGCAGCAGCCGGCTGCAGCCACCTTGCAGACATTCTTCCCTTCTGCAAAACGAATTCATAAATTCCACTCATGACCCTGCAGTTCTCTCCTCCTGTTTGACAGAGAGACTCTCATCCAAGACTCGGGACCACGTCTGAGGACAAGGGCTGAGCAGGAGTGGTTGGGGGGTGAGCGAAGGCCTCATTCAGAATTATTTAATTCTCACTGCCAAAGACCAGGAGCTTCCAAATCCCAAGGGCTGGGCTACCCACCCAAACAGTCAGTCACTCGTGTTCCTGCCCTTGGCCCCCCATTTTTAAAAGATTTTACTTCGTTTTTAGAGAGAAGGGAAGAGAGGGAGAGAAACATCAATGTGTGGTTGCTTCTCCCACACCCCATACTGCGGACCTGGCCCAAAACCCAGGCGTGTGCCCTGACTGGGGATCGAACTGGTGACCCTTTGGTTCGCAGCCCACACTCAATCCACTGAGCTACACCAGCCAGGGCCCCTTGGTCCTGCTACACCATTGAGCATTTGAAGTCCACGCCTCCTGTCTTTCCATCGACTACCATCTTCCAGCCTTGAGTTCAACGTCCTGGTTATCGCTCTCAGAGCCTTCCTATGTGTGCGAGGCTAGTGAGTCCCTGGAGAGACCAATGAGTGCAGACCCAAATGTCGGATGCAGATCGTGGATGCACCCTGCTGACCTCTTAGTTAACAAGTGACACTGCAGCCCGGCAGAGGCCTGGTCCCATGTGGGATTCCCGGTTTGGGGGGTCGCACGGAAAGCGGCATGAGAGGGGGGCCCCAGGTCCGAGTCGGCATTCCATGCAGAGGGAAAAGAGCACGGTCCCAGGAGCACACTTCTGACATGGTCACTGTCACCAGCAGTGGCAGAGAAGGGAGAGAAGGAAGACGGGACGAAGAGGCCACGTGGAGAATTGCACACCACCAGGTCACGGGGGACACTCTTGCTCCAAGAGCACGTTTCCTGAGCCCTGGCACCCTCAGAAGACCCACGGGATACGGATGAGCAGTAACTCAGGGGCAGTCTGATGTGTTTCCGTGGGGACCTGACTGCCCAACCCACGCTCTCCCGGGGACAGCCAGTGTCGGGCTGGACCAGTGGGGCACTCCTGGGAGATCGGCTCTGTGCTCTCGTTTGTTTCGGAACTCATTACATTAACCAGCTCCGTTTGGGACCATCCGCACTTGTGCTAAAGCCGGTCTTGACTTAAAGCCAACCAGTCCCATCGAACGAGCTGTTATTCCAACAGAGACATATTGGTTCTGCGTGTCTGGGGTCTTTCAAAGGAATAGTGACATAGCTCTGGGGACCTCCTGACAGTCTGTGACCACTCCAGCAACTTTGGCAAAGGGAGCATTTCTGAAAGAGACCTGCCCGCAGCAGGCCCTCTCAGCAGAGCCCCCACCCGCGTTTCGCATCTGGGAGCAGTTTTCGCTGGGATTTCCAGCTTGAACCCAGCGAGAACAAGGGAAGGTGGGTGATGCTCAGCTCCGCCCCCTCCCCTCCTCCCTGATCAGAACCCATGGCTGCCGGGCTTGAGATTTACGTTCTGGGAAGGAAGCTTGGGGGTTTTCTGCAGCACTTGCCAAGAACCCTGAACCCAAAGGGCTTTTCAGTGAGAAGTGCATTGTTGCTTTTGTTGAAGAGCCGTTCATGGGTGAGGAGCCAATTACTGCGGGATGAATACACTTGGCTCCTGCCTCCCCGGCTGGAGAGAGACTGTTGAAGTAGGAACAGTGAGCCCCAGGAGCTGGCCCGCTGGGAAAGTCTGCGTCTCAGTCAAACACAGAAAAACCTTGTCGCTGTTTCAGCAGCGCCATGTTTTTGGGGTGGGAAGCTGTGGGGCTGGGCAGGCAGGGATAACACCTTGCAGTGAAATGAGTTCACCAGGGGGGCTGAGTTGGCACGGGTGCTTCATGGAATCACCTGGATACCCTTCCTGGTGCGAGCTTGTTCAGCGTGGGAAATTAACTGCTCGGTGCCTCAGTGGGACCCTGGAACCCTCCAGTGGGGTCGTCACGATCTGTGGCTGTGACTCCCTGAAGGGTCATCATAGCAGAAGAGGCAGTGATTTGGTTTGCTCAGGCAGGTCAAGATAGAAATAGTCCCAACACTTCAGTTTCCTTCAGCCCTCGCAGGCCTTCCTTGCCCGCGGGACAGCGTCCCGGGCCTGGAAGGGCGCAAGAAACTAAGCAGCGGTTCAGGAGGCGACTGTGACTACAGGTGTTTTGTCTGTAGCTTTCCAGGTAAGCTCCTGGACGCTAAAACGGGAGCACGTTTAAGAGGCCTCTCCAACCCGATTCCCCAACCCTGGGAAGCCCGACAGAAGTGGGCTGCAGACCCCCGGTCTGTGTAGGTCTGGTGATGGGCCTGGGGACTGGGACCAAAGGCCCCCTTCCTGCCCCTCCCTGCCCCAGGGCTCCCCTGCCAGTGACCCTACTGTTCTCTGTGTCTGGAGGCCCAGGCACTCTGGGCGAGTGGGTGCTGAGACGCCTGAGTCCTGAGTCACGGGAGGAGGGGCCTTCACCTCGGGGGCTGTCACAGGGCCGGTGGAATGAGGGAGTCAGAACAGGGACGGGGGCGGGGGGGAGGTCTGGAAAGGAGGGGTGAGGACCAGAGAGGGAAGGCAATGGCAGTTGAAGGTTGGGTACTGGGCAGAGGCCCCTTCTTAGGAATAAGGGACACGTCAGCTCCCCGCACCCCTGCTTTTCTCCCCTCCCCGCACCTCCCTTCCTCCACTCAGAAGCAGTTTCTTTTATGGGGATGCGTGCCTGGCCAGGTGACAAAGGGAACCACAAACTTTTCACACCATGACTCTGCATGAGCTGACAGGTGGGACCCGCACGGCGGAGACAGACACACAACTTTATGTTGGAAGTAACCCGGCCCGAGCCCTAAACCAGCTCTCCGGCAAGGCCTGAAGCACGCATGTCTGCCTGCCGTGGGTGGTTGTGCGGGGATGTCGAGGACCAATCTCTCTTCTCTCTCATTTCACACCCCCCCAAGGACCCCAGAGTCCCACCGATCGGCTCACACAGGAGCACTCCAGCCTGGCCGGGGAAGGAAAGTCCATGAACGAAAGTCCCTAAAGGAGGTGAAAGGACCAACGGCATGTGGACGAGAGTTGGCAGAGAGCTGGTCCCTCCGTCTTTGCTGTGCTCGCTCTGGTTGTCACCAAAGCAGCCTGTGGGTGGGATGGCGTGGAGATGTGACTCCGGAATCACTGCACTGATTTCCTTGTCGTCCCCTCAAGGGGGAGAGCTGGGGCTCCTGGGGTGTAGCCACACGAGTCAGGACCACAAACAAAGGGCAGGGCCGCAGAGTCTTGGGCAGCATGGCAAGGCGTTTCGGTGATGAGAAGGCAGTCGGAGACCCACGCGGTACCCTGCGTACCGTGACAAGCTGTCCAGTCTGAGGAAGTAAGAGTGGTTTACTCGTCAAAGGCATTACGCAAGCTGGGGGTGGGGGTTGATCAAGCAGGGGTCTTTGGGGGAATCTCATTGACTGTGCTTCCCCAAACCATGCAGAGCATTGAACGGAGAGGAACCAGTGAGTGCGCAGGAAGGCCTGAGCTTCGTGCTGTGCAAGGAGGGCGACTGGGCTACGGTAGCATCATGAGAGTCCATGCTGGGACCCGTCTCGGCCTGACGACTCTAGAAGGCTCGGGGCCCTGGAAAGTGAAGGGTTGAAGAGGCAGCGATACAGTCGGCGAGAAGGGGTCTCGCCATATGAACTCAGCCGTCTCCATCCTGTCTTTAAATATGGGAGTGTCCTTGATTTCATCTTAAGTCCTTCTGAGAACCCATCCTATGCCTTCTTCCCGTCCGCCCTCCCGCTCCTCCCAGCACTCACCAGGAGTGCGCAGCCTGGCGCCAGGAGCTCTCCCCCCAGCCCCAGCAGCTCCCGAAGCTCTAGACTGATCTAGAGCTCTCACTGCACTGATGGCTGGGTTGGACGTGCTCCCCTGAGTCTCCGAGCCCGAGGGCTGGAGGACTCCCCTGGCACGTGCGTGTCCTTATCGATGGCATGTCTTCCCAGGAGACAATCTGTTTGCGTCTCTCACTCCTCCTCCTCCCCGAGTCGCACTGCGTGCCAGGGTTTCCTCCCGAAGGGACTGCGGCTTCATTTCCTGCCCCTGGTTGGACACCCACTTTCCTGCTTTCAGCTATTCACTCAACAAACCTTTCCTGAGTGCCTTATTTTCACACCCGATCCCTTTGCACTCCATTTCTCACAGCTGTGGTCCATTCCAGGTTATATCTTTCAGACAGACTTTCCTGGATCTGATACTGCTTATCAACAGTCATATTTGCTTTATTTATTTATGTATGTTTTAGTCCTCACCCGAGGACATTTTTTTCATTGCTTTTAGATAGGGAGGAAGGAAGGGGAGTGGAGAGAGAGAGAGAAACATTGATTTGTTGCCTCTTCATACATGCCCCAACCGGGGATCAAACCTGCAACCTGGGTATGTGCCCTGACTGGGAATTGAACCCACAACCTTTTGGTTTATGGGATGACGCTCCAGCCAAGTGATCCACACTGGCCAGGGCTCCTAATTGCTTAAAAAAACAAAACAAGACAAAACCCTCTTTTTATTGTGAAATAGAAAGCATGTGGATGAAAGTTAAAGAGAAATGCAATATTCCATATCCTCAAAATAAATAGATAGTATATGTGTTGTAGACCATCATCATCCAAGTCAAGGAGTGGAATGTTGCCGACACCCAGAATCCTCCCGAGCTTACTTCCCTCATCTGAGTATCTGCTCTCCTCCCCGAGTGATAATCACTATCGCAGGTTTTATGTTCACCACTTCCTTTTTTTCATTACGGTTTTACTGCGACTGGGTATCCCTAAACAATTCAGTTGAATTCCATCTCTTTTTTATCGTTGTGTAAATGGAATGTGGAGTTTGCATCGATGACTCTGGCTCTTTCCCTCCCACACAATGCTTTGACTGTGCGATTCTGTTGACCCACGAGTCTGCCGTTTGTCCGTGTCCACAGCTCGTTAACTCACACACTGCTGGCCCACCCCGAGGCTTTCTGGTTCAGTGAACCCTGGGGCTGGTCCTGAGAATTGGGTTTTCTGACAAGTCCCCAGGTGACACTCACTCGTTACGGGGACCACACTGAGGACCACAGCTGTATCGTACTCTGGCATGTGCGTGTACTATAACTTAATTATTTATTCTGTTGTTCATAAATCTTTTGGTTGTTTTGGTTTGAACTATTTTGAACAATGCAAATGTCAACATAATTGTACTTGTCTCCTGGTTCTTATTTTTCTGCATTCTTGAAGTGTAATTTCACTTGGTCTAGAATTCTAGGGTGGCAGATACTGGCATTCTTCAGTGCCCTGGAGATAACACTCTTTTTCCGACTTTTTCTGACTTCCATCACTCCTGCTGGAAAGTCAGCTGCCCGGCTTCCCGCTGCTCCTGAAATGCCTCCAGTCACTTTGGAGATTTCTCTCTTGTGTTTATAACGTGTCTGACTCCAAATTCGGCGTTTTTATCTTTATTCTCATCCCCCCTCATCAGGCCCATGTGACAATAAACGACATACGTACTTAATTTAGCTATTCAGACACGATACTTTAAAAGCACCTTATATTCCTCCTTTGTTTTCATCTTACTGATCCCACCTCCTCACACACCTGATGATCAAGTCTTGTTGTCGCTGTTCATTGGAGCTTCTGTTATTTAGTGAGAACCTACTTTGTACCAGACACTGCTGAATACTTTAATTGGCTCACTGATCTACCTCCTAAATAGCTCGTGATTTCAGTTTTATTTTTTCCACTACCATAGACCCTGCTCAACCTCTTCTCCTTTCCTGTTCTGGACCTTTTCAGTGCATTCCTGTCTGCAATGGCAGCCTCTCTAATGAGATTTCAGCATTCTGCCCGATCTCAATAAAATGCCAGTTCGTTTCTGTCACTCTGGCTTGAGACCTTCGATGGCTTCTTGACACCGAGAGGACAGAGCCCACTGCAGCCCACAGTGCCCCCGTCCCCGGCCCCTGTGCTTCCCCGGGGCCGTTCCCTGCCTCCCCTGCATGAGTGCGGAGCACAGCCCTGCGACTCCAGGAACTCCGCTCGTGAATGTGTTTTACGTTTGCGGTGTCCCCTTTTCCTGGAGTTAACCGTCTTCGGAACTTCTACCTTCTTTTAAAACTAAATGTACATATTAATTCCTGAGTCCTTTTCCCCCACCACTAACCCACCCCCACGGGATGAGTGTACTTCCTTACCCCACTGCCCGGCATGGCCTGGCGACTCGCCCTGGCTGTGGAACGTGGGTGGAGGTGACTGTGAGTGCTTGTGACCACCAGGCAGGTCATGGGCGTGGAGTGTTTCCACTGAGTGTGCCAGGAGGTTCAGGCGCCTGGCAGGAAAGGATGTGTAGCTGCTGGTGTCGGAAGAATGAGAGATTTGTGGAGCCACGTCGGTGGGAGCTGCACCCAGAACCGAGCGTGGTCAAACCGTGTGAGTGAGAAGCAAAGGCTCGTGGCTTTGGGCCGCTGCGGGGGTTGGCGTTGGCTGACTGATGCACCTTCCCTGGGCCCACCCCCAGCCAGACGACGAGGGTGCTTCTCCTCGGCACTCCCTGGGGCCCCGTGCTCATATCCATGCAGCACCAGTCGTGGATATTGTACTGTTCATTATCGTTGATTTATTTTCATGCCTCTCACTTCTCTCTAAGTTCCTTAGGGGTGCACAATGTGTATATTAATGTTTCTATGCCTGTGCTTATAACTGCACTCCAAAGAATAGGTGTTTCATCTGAGAGAAGAATGGATGAAAACCTACGTTTGTAGCAGACTGATAACCAGACAGAGTGAATGACCCTCCCACTCAGAACGACTCAGGTTTCTGGGCAGGATAGAAAAAAACCTGCGTTCCAGCTGGGAAACAATGACTCCAAGAAGCTCCAAGTAATGAGCAAATTGAGAACCCAGAGAGATTATCGGAGGACGAAACCAACTTTTTCCCTGGGCGCAGTCACCAAACTTAGGTAACTGGGCTGTTCCTTTTATGGACAGGGTGACGTGGCACCTGCAGCAGGAACCAAAGCCTAGAGCCGGCCAAGGTCAAAGCCGGATGGGGGACACTGAGGACTCTGATGTCGCACAGGGCTCCGCCTCGGTGCCAGGACCAGCAAGAACTGGGCCTGATGTCTCTCCACTCAGGCGGAGTGACAGGCTGGCCCTGGTGAGCCACAGCTGTGAGGGGCTCCGCCCTGTGCACGGCCCCAGTGGAGCCGCGTCAGTAGCCGTCACGTGGCAGCTGGTGCTGAGCGTTGTTGCGGGGGACCCCGCCTGTAGGTGCATGGCAGGATCACACGCAGGTCTCCGTGGAGAGCCCACCTCCTCCTCCGCGGCCATGTTGGGAGCCGGAGGGGAGGCGAGGAGAACAGGCACCCTGGTTTGGGTGCTGTCGTTTTCAATCTTGTGTTTGATGTCAGGTTCTCCTCGTGCCTGTGGGGCGCTCGTGGAATACTTCCCGTGGCTCTTTCTGAGGATGAAGGTGGAGCAGTGAGAGGCCAGCAGGGCTTTACGAAAGGACTGTGGTCTTTGGCAGGACAATCAGCAGTTACATGAAGCTGCAGAAAGTAGTGGGGACAGACAGGGCTGGGTGGGACAGTAGCTCCAACAGTGAGGCCTGCCACTGGATGGCACCGAGCACCCGGTCTGTTGCCTGGGAAGAGCTTCCTGCCCCATGGGTCGTGAGGTGTGGCTGTGGTTGGAGTCAGGGCTGTCTCTCCCCTCTACTCGCAGAGGTGCTGGCTGCCCCGGAGATACCTGGAGACACCTGGGACAGGTTTGGCCAGGGCGCTTTTGCCTTCTCAGATGCCTGCAACTGCTCACCTGGGCACACACACATGCACGCATGCATACAGACACACACATACTCAACACACATGTACTCATAATTACACATACCCACTCACACATACATGCACTCACATGCACACACATACCCATTCCACACACGTGCACGCACACACATGCGGAGCTGTTTCCCCGTGTGGAAGCAGCTCGGTCGCCTCCGCAGCACAGACCATGTCTCCAGCAGGAGCAGCCGCACTTTTAGCCCGCCTTCTCATACGGCACTACCGCTCCATCCGGATCAGGATGGCTGCGTGTTTCATTAGTGCGGGGCCGAGTTCTTCACGGCGGGAATGGAGGCGAGACTCCGCCCTCGCGCACGGGCGCATGGAGCTCTCCGGCTCCTCCGGGTCAGGCCGAGTGGCCTGGCAGAGCTCCGCCAGTTATTTGTCTCTGTGAATGTGGGGGGTGGTCTGCTTGTGCTTGTGGGGCCGTGTGTCTGGAAAACTCCTTCGGTCTGACCTTCCGACAGTCACACATCCGGAAGCGGAGGGAAAGCAGATGTTTCTGAATTCCTTTACTCTTTCAGATGCGTGTGCATGCTGAAGAACTCAGCGTAAACTTTCAAAGATTTTACATATTTATTTTTAGAGCGAGAGGGGAAGGGAATGAGAAGCAGAGGGAGAGAAACACTGATATACGAGAGATGCACTGACTGGTTGCCTCTCGTGCGCCCCCACCGGGGGCCTGGCCACAACCCGGGCGTGGGCCCCGACTGCGGGTCCAGACGGCCACCTTTGGGTTCGCAGGCCGGCGCTCGATCCACCGAACCACAGCAGCCAGGGCGGAGCTTCACTTTAATTTTAAGAAAGGTGCTACCGTGCATCAGGTACTCCCATAATTCCTGAGTTTTTGCGTGTTTTCTGGCGGAAACACAGAGGTGAAGGGACGGTGTGAAGACCACTGTGTGCGTTCTGGCTCCCGCAGCCGTGTGCTGCACGTGGAAGCTGGCAAGCAGACGGGGCGGCCTCGTGAAGATGCTGTCCTTGGTTGATCAGTGTGCACGTTTTAAAGCTCGTTTCCCTCCCCCAGCATGCGCAGGGAGCGGCCATGGTCTCTGTTCTTGGTTTATTCATACGCCTTCAGTGGCGGCGGGAGCTTGCCGATCCGCCAGTTATTTGTCTCTGTGAATGTGGGGGGTGGTCTGCTTGTGCTTGTGGGGCCGTGTGTCTGGAAAACTCCTCCAGGTCTGTCTTTTCACAGAACACTCTGTATTCCAGGCAGCTGGGTTTTCCACACACCAAAGACTTCTGCACGTCAGCTGGCTGTCTTAGGATGCAAGTCATTCCGGCACTGTCTACCTGGCGACAGTGTCAGATCCCACCGGGGAAGGGCTCAGCCTCAGGATCGCCCCCCTTCAGGTGCCAATCAAACATTCAGATTGTCACCGGTGCTTCTGCCCAATGGGCTGTGGGTCAGCTCCTGCGACCCCGCCTCGGGCCCCATTAATTTGCTAGAATGACTCACGGAAGTGAGGAAACAGCGTAGTTACCAGGTCACCCGTTTACTACCGAGGCTCTAACTCAGGAGCAGCCGATGCAGAGGCACACAGGTTGAGGTGCCCGTGCGAAAGCTTTGAGCATCGCCCCTTTTCCCGGATCTCCGGCCTCTCAGCTCTTCTGACCCACAGCTCCCCGTTTTTATGGGGTTTCATTACACAGGTGTGATCGCTTACATCTTTGGCCATTGATGAGGAATGCAACCTCTGGCCCCTCTCCCCTCCCCAGGGGAGGTGGGAATGGGGCGGAGAGTAAAGTTTCAACCCTCTACTCCCAAGGTTGGTTCGCCTGGCAACCAGCCCCTGTTTTGTGATTACCTAGCGTTTCCAAAGATTCCTCACTAGCAAAAACTCAGGTGTGGTAGAAAGGGGCTTGCTGTGAGTGACAAAAATTCCATTTTCTCCTTAAGGCTGCTATCACTCAGGAAGTCCCCAGGGTTGTAGGAGTTTCAGTGCCGGGAGCAGGGGTGGAAGAGACCAAACCTGTGTTACAAGTCACAGCATCGCAGCCTCCATCTGCATGCCCAGGCTCTCATGACCGGGCTCGGGCAGCGTTGGGAGGGAGTGCACCTGCTCTCACCAGCCCCAGGGACTGCACTGCGAAGGCGGGTGCCCACACCATGCCAGCCTGTGGCAGCTTGTGCCTGGTGTTCCCGGCGCACCCTGTGAAACTCCTGTTTTAAGAAAGCATTTTCCATATTTCAAGTCTAGCAATGTGCATTTTACATTTCTAGCAGAATTATTTATTTATTTTTCAAGGAATGTCTTTGGACTATAAAAAAACTAGAACTATGAGTATAGAAGACATGTTTCAGCAAGAAAATGAAACATTACTTAATTTATATAACTTAGGCAATTTACTGACTTAGGCAATAAGAGAGGTTACGTGAACAGTTGTTTGCCCTATAGAGACTGAGAAAACTTTCTTTTCAGTCAAAACATTATTATTAGAATTTTGTTGAATGTCATAAATAATGGACATGAGCTCATAGACTTTTCTTAACTTTATGTATTAATATTCTAGGTTTCTGGTATCTAGTCAACAGAACTGTCTTTCATAGTTTAAAAAGTCAGTGGTGTTAAAAATTCTGCAGTATTCAACATTTCCTCAGTCAAAATGAAAATCAAATCATATCAACTATTAATATGAGTTGTATTTATTACTGATTCTTGAATTTTAGTAAGGTATGTAAGTTAGTTTAATGAAAAAAACAAAATAAGTTTATGTTAAAACCAGGGTGACAATATCTTTTGAATTCACATTTTGTAGATAATATCTCTCTAAGCATGCATTTGCACGTATGAGAAATTGAAAGCATGAGTTTTTTAAAAAAGATTAATCTACTAATATTGCATTTTAGAAGGAAAATACTACTTACCTATCATTTACATCAGTCTCATTTTTGGTTAGAAGCCATGAACTCAACTCTGGTATTTCCAAGAAAAAAAAAGGGTGATGTTATTTATAAGAGTATTGGGTAGGTTCCACGAGTGCCGGGAAGGGTGAAGAGTGGGGCTGAGGAACGCATGACCCAAACTGTGCCACGGAATTGCTCTGAAGGACACACCACTGCTGCCCCCACCAGTGCGGAGGCTGAAGTGGTCAGCGGCGCCACTGGCTCTGCCAGCCCAGGTGCTGCGCCCTGCTGCTCCTGCAGAGAAAGCCTCTCCACCACCCGTTTGTGCATCCTTTGCTCCAGATTCAAAGTTCAGACATGACGTGCCTGAGGGGCGCAGCCTAGGTCAACACCTGCCTGCCAGCTGCAAGGGAGGCAGCGAAAGCCGCTGTGTGTCATTTTCTGCATCTTCCTCCCGGGATTCCTGACAAAGGGAATTCTTTAAACCTAGGAGGAGGGCTTTCAATCTGATTGGACAATAAGAATAAACAAGTAGAACATTCCAAGATGAATTTACCATTAGCAGCTGAGTCAATCCTAAAAGTAGTAATACAATAAGGTGGAGAGTTCTACAACTTGAAAATGAGGAGAGAAAGCCACTGACAGAGAAAGTTCTACAAGTCGTAGGAAGAGCAGGCCTCCTAACTCTCGCTTCGGTGATTGGCCCACAATGCAGCATGCCACCGGCTAAGGACTCTTCCAAACTGACCTTAGGTGGTGGAGTGTGCCTGCCATAACCTGCTATGCATCTGAAACCCAAATGGCTCCTTAATCCAGTCTTCTTACTGGGTTTATTCTGACTCTTCAGGACCACAGGGACTACAGTGATCTTGGGACTGTCTCAACTCTCTCATCTTGAAAGTTAATGCTACATTTCTTTTTTGAAAGGTGCTATAGATCTACTGTTTAATTTTATTTATATTCTTCTTCTAGTTTCTTTTTCCAGAAGCAAAGCTTCCTAATTTATAAATCTAATGTATTCTTTGGCCATTTTGCATTGAAGGGTAAGAAGGGAAAAGAAGAGACGTCTTATTTTGTGTGGTGATTAAAAGTGATAATATTTTTATTAAATTTGAAAGCATAGACAAGTAGGAGGAAGGAAAGATATGTCATGATTTTACCATGAAAACAAGACCATTGTTACTATCTTGGATTATTAATTTTCAGTCTTTATCTAAATGCAAACATTTTTATGGTAACTGTCAAACTGTGCACGTATTTCTCCTTGGGTTTGACATAAGTGGGAATTTTCCATTTATTTTCATAATCTTCATGAATACCACTTTAATGGCTATAGTTACAGGAAAAATTATTCATGACACTTGTTAAAATGGGAAGGCGAACTTTATCCAGGATTATTGTGATAAGTGTCGAAACTACTGCAGTGCGGTTTGCCAGGAGGAAACAGATCGGGCTCAAGTGTGAATCTAACCAGGATAAGTGGGACTTTGCAGCCAGGGAGCAGACTTGGGGAGCTGGCGGAGAGAAAACTACCAAGAGGTTAGGGTTTTCTTGCTTTGCTGACCCAACAGGGTTCTCGCTGAAGGCAAGGTGACCAGACACCCCTGGAGGATAGAGGAGGTCATCGGATATTGAGGTGGGGGATTCTGTCTAAACTAGCAGCAAGGTCATTGTGAAAACTGGGCTCTTAAGAACGTGTCCAAGGATGAGGCCAAGTCAAAAAAGAGCTCGGAGCAACGTGACTAGCGTTTGGTCAAGGGGAGGGTCTTTGTCATTATGTACCATTCACTCTCTCATGGAACTGTAACAAGTTTGTTTAACCGTCCCCTTCCTGTTGACTGTCCATCTTCCCCCAGCACCCCACAATGAAAAAATGCTCCTAGATGCGTGTTTGTGCATGACAGATGCTCACACCGTTGTTATTTCTCACAAGCACAGACGGACTCGAGGGTCTGGTGACTGGAAGGGCTGACTCGGGCCTCTTCCAGACAGCTGCCCCGCCGCGGTTCGCACTCACTCCCGCCACACCGCTTCCAGCAGGCACCCCACCTCGGGGTCTGAGGAGCGGCGTTCTGTCATTTCGTCACTTCCAGTGTTTTGTTTTCTGTTTTTACCACAAGTTGGCGTTTTTCAGTTACACAGTCTGGACAGTGTGAGGATCTGGTGGGCAGGTTCTGAATTTTCTTTTTCTTTTTTCCCTTAGATTTTGGGCCCGTGTCTAGAAGCTCTAGTTTACACACTCACGTTGGATGAGCGAATGATATATGTTTATTGTCTCTGAAATTTTCCCACTTATCTATCGGGGGTTAGTGCTTTTAATAAGTACTAATCTAATCATGAAGATTCTTGAGCAGTTCTGTTGGTTGTGAGTTCTCCGAGAGAAATGGGGGTTATTAAAGGAAATCTTTCTAATAACCGTGCACTGTCTCACAGGCTGTTTCCATGGAAATGGAAGCCTTGAATTAGAGAACCAAGCACCTGGATACAGAGTACATAATAAATGTAGTTTTCCTCTCTTGCTATCCTATCATCTGAAACTTTAAAATTTCATTGCATCTTTTTGATGGAGATTGTCTTGTAATTGGAAGGTCTTAAAATTTAAAATTTTTATTTATGGATGTAGAGCATCATGCAGCCGAAAGGGACTTCGCACACTGGTCTCAGACCCCGTAGAATGCCTCAGCAACCCGGGTTTAGGGGGTTCTGGAGAAGCCTCACCCCCTCCGCTCCCCCAGCCTGTTAGAGTGTCCTCCTTGGGAGCAGTCAGGGGCACAGTGAGCCGATTCACAGCTCACCCCTCACAAGCCGCTGTCTGCAGAGACTCGGATGATGTGAACGCTGGTGGAGGCGGTAGGTTTCTTTCCCCGGGGTCCTTCCGCAGTCACAGCCATGTGTCCACGGCAGTGGAAATGTTGGGTTTGCACTGATTCTCTAACCATGGACTTTTCATTGGCTTAGCAAATGTTTTGTGAAGACGCTTGAGCCTCCGCCAAAACCTGCACTCACATACATGGTCTCTTCACTAGTGAGACCTGCAGATAGCCCCTCGCTCGTGGGGGCTGGGTAAGGGGGCCGTTTGTGGTGGAGCAGGGGCCTGGCCTGGACCGCGCTGGGCCCCCAGGCAGCTGTCAGTGGGCCCCGGTCCCTGCCACCCGGTCCGGTTGTACAGCGATGAGTTGTGAATGGCGGCCTTCTTCTCTCACTTTTACATATTCCTCGTCCAGGGCCAGCTTTTCACGGGGCCCTCGGGGCCTAGAAAGCGCTTCCAGTGCCTCCGGAGAGGCTGCGGGCAGCTGGGTGTAGCCCAGCGTGCTGCCCCTCTGAGGCTCCCGAGCCGGGGGCAGGTCGGTGGGGTCATCTGCGTGCCACAAGCCGCCTCTCCCTTCGGGGTCTAGATCTAATCCCACCGAGTCAGAGTCAGACAGGCGACCCTCTGCTCAGCCCCTGACGGGATGTGAGCAGTCCACAGTGAGGGGCGGCCGGATGGTCTCCCGATGGTGTCCCTTCTGGGGGCGCCGTGTGGGAGGGACGTGCTCCGCAGGTAAGACTCCCGGGCCTCCCACTGCATGGCCCACACACCTCAGGCTCCTCCCGGTCCAGGCCAGGGGGCCTTCCTGGTGCGGCTTCAGGGGACGCGTTCGCAAGCTGCACCTGGGAAATGGAACCGAAGCCCGTCCCTTCCCGTCGTGCGCACACCTGCCCGCTCACTAGTCAGGGAACCGGTGTGGGCGGCCAGCTCTCCGTGGGAGGTTAAGGTCCCAATCTGTGTCGTGTCCCCGGACATGGAGGAGAATGGGCGTTAACTTCGTTACAACAACCACTGAACTATTTTAGAAGTTTTAAGAAAATCATTTAAAAATCCAGCCCAGCCTTTCTTATTGGATTAGTATCGTTCCTCCCCAACACTGCCCTTGAGGAACTGTGTAACTGTTGTGTGCGTAGCTCCCGCATGCAGATCGCCTGCCCAGCACACCGGGACCTCCCTCCGTGGCGGAGGAGGCTGGGGCGTTAAAAAAATCAGTGCCTGGACTTGCCCCTCCACGCCGGCGAACACGGGCGGGCTGTGTGCCGACGTCCATGAACCCTGGCTTTCCTCTGCGAGCCGGTGGTCGGGTTGAAGCCAAGTTTCCAAGATTCCACGTCAGACGAGGTCTCAGGCACAGCCCGACGAGAGGGTTTAATTCTCAAATGAAGTCCGAGGAAGACGCGGAAGGGCTGCAACACTGTCTCCTGTCTCCTCGTTTGCTGTGACTGAAGACCGCTCTCTGGGAACGGGTGGTTTTCCATTTCCTCACTCCTCCTGTTCGGCCGTTTCTCTTGTTGCGTGTGTTCCGACGGCATCGTGTTAAACATTCATTGCTTTGTGCAGGAACATAATGACAGGAATGGTCGCCCCGGCCTGTCCCATCTCCAGGTTGAGGACCCGGTGTGCCTGGGAGGGCTCTGGCTACCCAGCGGGACGCCCCGGCTGGGACAGGTGGCAGGGCGGCCCTCACTCCCTGGGGGTGTCTCCCCAGAGCCCTTGTGGGAAGGGCGCATTGAGAGAGAGGCAAATGGAATTCTAAGTCACTGGCCCTTTCATTAGGGGATGAGCCTGGGACAGACGCAGGAGGGACATGGGGACAGTTTGTCACCTCCAGTGGCTGCGTGATTCAGCGCTTCCTCTGCTGGCTAAATCGACTGCAGGCCCTTGAACTCTCCTGCGAGCAAAGCTGTGCAGGCGGGGCCTGGGTGAGAAGGGGGAGTCCCTGCCAGAGGGATATGCCCATGGGCGGGGTCACCGGGAAGCCCTGCAGAGCCTGCAGGTTCACCAGCAGGTGAACTTCAGGGCTTCCTGGCTGTGGTGGCTTCTTTCTAAAAACAACTTTCTGGGAAGCCTTTCACAAATGAAAATTACGTGTATTCAAGGCACGCGACTCAGTGTCTTGGAACACGTTTACATCGATAGAGGCGACATTGCGGTCACCACGGTGTGCATGTGCGTGCGTGCACACAGGGACACACTTTACAGTCTGTCCTCTGAGCACAGGTCGGGTGTGCAGCGCAGCACGGACAACTGCAGTCGGCTGGCTGAACACTGCGCCTGCAGAGCCCAGTCCCCTTGCAGGACCTGCATCCTCGCCCTGCCCCCCAGCTTTTGGCAGCCCCGGCTGCTCTGTGTGCTGTGAGCTGCGCCGGGAAGGCAGCAGTGGGGGCTGGTCGGGAGGAAAGGAGTGTTAAGCGTGCCCAGTGCTCATCATTTGTGGGTGTGTGTATCACAGACACCGCCTCCAGCTGCCCACTCGGATTTCTCCCTGTCCTCTGTCAGCTCTGAGTGAACCACGTGACATGACGACAGGAGTACAGACCAACGGACAGGGCAGCGCAGGCCTCCCTGGGCGGAGGGGAGGCGAGACGGGCCGTGTGAGTGCAGCTCTGGGACCGGCTGCCTGGCCTTCCCGTCTGTCTCCCCCGTCTGTGCACAGTGTGCGCGTCCCTGTGGGCACCCTGTGTGGACACCCGGAGCCGGGCAGACACCCAGGAAGAGCCGTCCTCCCAGCGCCGAAATGTGGTTCCTGCGACCCTTGCGGTGCCTGGACCTCAGGGCTTGATGGCCCCGTCCTCTTTCACCGTCCCGTCCAGATGCCCTCTTCCCGTCTCTTGAGGTCTCCGTCACCTCAGCCTCCGTGCCGGCACGGCCACCACAGCAGGGCCCTGCTGTCTTGACGGTTCTGGCCGCGGAAACAGACCTGAGACTTTGGGGCCTGACCGTGCTCACTGGATCTTGCTAGTCAGTGTTCAAGTCCGGACCTGCAACGAGGGCTGGACGTGGTTCTCGCCCACCACAGGTGTGAACGCTCGCACGCCCAGTGTGCGACAGTGAACACGGTCACAGCGGGTCCAGAGCTGCCCGTCCCAGGCACTCGCTCCGTTTGCAGGAGAGTCTCAGCCATGCGCCCACTGTCATTTCCCTTTTCCGTGTGTCGGCTTGCCCACGCCCGGGGGTTTTGTGGGGGGGCTGGGCCTCGATGATGATTTTACAGCGCGAGGCACTCTCCTCGGTGGTAGCCGTGCCTTGAACAGACTCAAGTAGATGGAGACTGTTTTACGTACAACTCTGTCTGCTAACATGACTTCACTCCTGTGTGCGGAGGGTAAGTGGGCAGTGCAGTGTGAACTCACTTAGAATTCACTCAGACCCCGGGGTCTGGAGAGGGGCTCTCTGTGCTTCAGACACTGGCCCGTTCGGGGGCCTGTCCTACCAGCCACCCTGTAACTTAAATAACATCCGGGCTGCATCCAGCACAACTCCTGTTTCCTTGGGCTTTCCCATGATTTTGGGTTTCTCCGTTTTTTTGTAGCCCAACCATGGGGCTGGCTTAGGTTCATAGACACTGTAATTATGAGACAGCAAACAGGACGTTCCCAAGATCCCTCAGCTTGGGCCAGGTGACCTTTGACAGCACAGGGACCTGTCACCCTCTTTCCACTAAGGTCACTGAGTCCCCACCTCCTGGAAAGGTCCCCAAGGGCAGAGGATGAGTGCTTTTTGTGCTGCCACCCAGGGTGGGCCTGGAGCCAGATGCTGGGCTGGTGTGGAAGGACATGGCGGACACAGGAGTTGGTCAGGGAACTAGGCAGGGTGGGGGGGAGTGAGGGGGCGGGCCACCCTCCCTGCCGGTCTGCAGGGCTCAGAGCCGGGCATTCCGATGCCTCCGAGAGGGACGGAGTGAAGCGTCAGCAGAAAGAGAAATCTTTGTTAACGAGAAGTCTCAGTAAAACTGATGACGGAGGCTTAAATGGCAGTCAGAGGATTTTTTTCTCTTTTTCTGACCTTTCGGTGTCTTTTGGGATTGTGGGAGAGTTTTCTTCCGCTGTAATGTGGGGCTCATGTTGTGCTTACAGATGATCACAACTCGGTAATGCTCAGTTCTCTTGGGTGGACTCCTGGTAACAATATTTTTATAAAACTGTGTCATCTGACGGGGAGCAATTAGTTTGTAATTATTTTCTGATGAAGGCATTCTTTAATAAGTCAGGCTCCCTTTACACGGGTGCTCGGTAATTCAACTTTTTCATCACGGGCGTGAAAAGGGAATCGTTCCACCCCCTCTGTCCTGGTTTAGCTGTGCAGAGGCTGGGAGCAGAGGGGGTGTGTGAGCTGTAACTCTGAGACGCTCGTGGGTCCTGGGCATCGAGGGAGCTGGAGTCGGAGTGGGCTTGGTGTCATGACGACGCGCCGTGGTGGTGGCCCCAGCTGTCGAGTGCCCACCACCTAGTTCACCGACGTTGCATGGTCGTCTCGGGAAGGAGACGCCGGTGCCTCCATTACAGGCACAGGGTCGCTCCGTTCGGTTCCGGCTCTGCCCGGCACTGCCCCGCGACAGAGAGGCAGAGTTGAGGGTGAGGCTCAGCCCTGCCCGCCTCTGGAGCCCGTTCTCTCTCTGACGGAAGGTCCAACATTGAAGGCCGTGGTCTGCCGAGGGCTCTTTTTCTGTCTTTTCTTGTGACCCTTGAAAAACGATTGACCTCGGTGTCTTTCTCTGCAGGCGTCAACCAGTCATCTGGCTCACATCATCGTTTTTGCTAGACTTTCCGGTTGGCACTATCCCTAACTCGGAAGAAATGGCTCCAAACCCTCCTCTTCCAGAAGCCTTTCTGACCACCGTGTCGGTGACCTGTGACCAATGACCAGTGACTGGTGACCGTCTGCAGAGCCTGCAGCCTCTAGGCCCAGGCCCACGGCAGCACGCGCTGCCTGTCTCCCTGGGGGGTGTGCAGCCCTGTGCTGGGTGCCCACCAGTGTGGGGGAGCTCCGGGCCTGGCCCATCCCCTCCCGCAGGAGGAACCGCAGGGAGGCCGAGACTCGAGCTGGCGGGAGCCCGGCCCCTCGGCGATAGCGTGGGACGCAGCTCTCCCTGTCCACTGCGCTGGAGGGAAAGCGGCACATGAGCACCTTTCCTTATGTTGAGATGTCGAGGTTGTTTGTCAAGCACTCGGCGAATCTCGGTGGTTTGCTTCCCTCCTCCGAGTTCTCTGGTCGCCCAGAAGGTGGTTGGCCAGCGGGGGTGTGGCAGGTTGAGTATACACACTCACTTTAAAAGCCGTGCGTGAGCACTACGAAAAATTCAGGAGCCGGTGAAAATTAGGAAGAGGAGAAATGAATACAAACAATTTCTGTTAACAGGTTGATATGTTTCCTTTTGGGTCTTTCTCTGTTGTTTCTTTGAGAGAGTTTTTTCCCTTTAACGCAGTCGAAGTGTGTCCGACTGTTTCACAGACGGCTTCGTGGACGTGTTCTCCGTGGCGTTAGAGTCCCCATCACAGTAGCTGTCCCTCCTCTGGGCGTGCTCGACTTACTTAGCCTTCCTCCTCTCACTGGTGGCTTAAGTCATTTCTGTTTCCCCACCATTAAAACGTGATGCAGTGACTGCTTCTTTATAAATGCTCTTTCCATAAGGAAGTCACTTTGAAGGAGCCAAGTTACTTGTTCTTAGAGGCATAGCTATTTTTATTGGAGTTCTTCTGCCGACAGGTTGTGCTAGAGTCAGCTCCCCGTCACCACAGGGGTCCACGGGAACACTGACTCACAGAGGAGGCCCGGGGGCATCAAAGATCCTGGCGGCCTCTACACTCACAGCATGGAACACATTCTCTGTCACCTAACCCTGTCCTGACGCAGCCTGAGGTCCTGCCCAGGCAGAAGCCCAGATGCAGGTAAGTACAACGTCTTTTGGGCCGCTTAGAAAAGCCACTTACTTTTCAAACATGTCATACATTTCCCTGGGTCAAAGTCTGAAAGGCAGAGAAATATTGTGAAAATTACCGTCATAACGCCTGCTCTGAGTCGCTCAGTTTGATTCCCAAGAGGCAACCAACAGTTGGTTTCATTTGTGTCTTTTTGAATAATTTATTTTGTATGCACCCTTCATCTTTTACACACATAGTGCTGTATCATGAGCAGTGTTCTAAGTTGGCTCTTTTGCCCGTGAGTGTGTCTGGGCCCGCGTTCCACTTGGGCACATCCAGAGCCCCCCCTGGGCCCCGCCGCCCCCCCGGAGCCCGCCGTGTGGCTGTGCCGTGATTTCACGGTGATGACTCCACACAGTCTGTGTCAGAGCTGCAGACAGGCGGTGATGCCACACCGTAGCCACAGGTACTTCTGTATTTGGGCGAATGTTTCTGTGCAAGAAACTTCTAGGTGCAGAATTTCTCAATGCATGTATTCGTTACTTAGTGATGGATAACAAGTCAGCTCAAAAATTGGTGGCTTAAAATGATAAGCATTTAACATTTATTATTAGTGTAAGCCTGCAGGTCCATGGGGTGGTTGCACGAACACAGGTGAGGCCCCAGTGAGGCGAGTGGGGCTTGGTTAGTGTCTGCAGGGAGCCGATGGGCTGGTTCGAGTCTGGCCACTCTGAATGGGTTTGCTCACCTCCCGGGTGGCTGGGCGGCTGCTGGCTAGAGAGACGGTAGTGGTCCCTGTACCTGTTTCCCTGCCACCTGCCAGTCAGATGGAGGGGGCTGGGGCTGAGAGAGCAGCAGGTGGCGAGGCTTGTGGAATCTAGTCTCGAAACTGGCACGTCACTGCCTTCGATTGGCCAGACCTCATTGCAAAGCCAGCCCCAGTTCAAGGAGCTGTGAAGCAGATGCCGTCTCTCCCTGACAGCCACGTGACGGGGGGTCGCCCTGCGTGTATGCAGCATAGGCAGTGGAGGCCTCGTGTTCAAGCCACCGCACAGCGGAAGTGCACGTAGAGCTTTGGCAGACTCTGAAGAATGGCGATCCGTCAAACTTGACCCCTTTACCTGACCGCCACAGCTCCACCACCAGAACACACCAACACACGCTCAGGTTTTGGCCACTTTGGGGAATGAGAACATAATCTTGGCTTATTTTAACTTTGTAATTTAGAATACAATTTTGAGGGGGTTGGTATTTCCTTTTATGGGTCTTGCTTGCTTGGGTTTCTGTGTGCAGGGGTCTCCATGTAGCATGGAGTTCATGGGCCCGGGCAGGAGGGAAACAAGGGACACAGTGCGGGGAAAAGGCCAGGAAAAAAAGTGAGTCCAGATAATGGGTCATGGTCATGTTGAGAAATCTGGACTTGAGTTTGCAAAGCCCGAAAAGTAACCGAGGTCCGCAGCCAGAGACGTGATGACGTCGAAGGGAGTCAGGCAGTGTCCCGGGAAAGCAGTGAGCCGCTGTGGAGGTGGCTGGGCGCTAGGAGGTCTCAGAGAGTGACTGTGGCTGTGGCCTGGTGGTGGGTGTGCACAGGGGAGGGTGCCTGCTGGGGACTGTCCTGGAGGTGGGGAGAAGGGAGGAGGACAGCAGTGGGGACTCGGGGGCCTGTGCTAGGTGACTGTGAATGGCGCACGCTCTCCTGCACTCCGATAGTTGGTTGTGGCGGAGCAGTGACCCCACGGGGACACGCGTGAGCCCATGTTGAGTGACATGCACAGCGAGGGCATCCATGGAGGCGTCTCTATGCCTCTTACTGTTTGCTTCTGGAGTTCAGGCACAAGGTCAGGACTAGAAGTAAAAGCGGGAGGGTCATCGTATAAAGGTGTCAAGGTTATCGGGGGAGTGTGTCCAGAGAATAAAGCGCCCAAAACAGAGCCTAAGGAGAGGATAGACATTAAGGGACAGGTGTAGGAAAGCAAAGTGTCAAAAAAAGGCTGGGAAGCAGCTGTCGTGATGGCTGAGGTCCTCGCAGCTGGAAGGTCCCGCATTCTCTGGACACTGGTCAGCACTGGCGGCTCCCACCCGTGGCTCAGCCCATGGAGCGGTGTTGCCAGGGGAACCTCCCCTCGGGTCCCCACTCCTCTCCTCCCCACGGTCAGCTCCAGGGGGCCCACTGGGTCAGCAGGTTGTCCCCCGTGCACTCGGTCTGACGACCCGCAGCCCCCAGGTTCGGCTGTGGCAGTGGCCGCCCTCAGCCCCGTGTGGCGGGGGCTCTGTGGCTATGTGCTCCTGAGCTTGGCTCCCGTGGGACTCTGACAAAATGGTCTCCAAATGGAACGTGACACCTGTGACCGGCCCGAGTTTCGCATCTACTCAGCAAGTCGGATGCTAGGCCTCGTCTGGTGTGGAATGCTGAGTCGACTACACTGCCCTTCCTCAGCGCCTGACGGGTGTGCAGCTTTGGTTTTTTTCAAATCGATAGTAACAGAGACCTAATCAATAGAGAGGGGACACGCTGCTTTCTGCCAGTGAAGAACTTAGACACAAAAATACGGATCTGGCACAAATAGGACCCCTTTTTATTACAAAATCTTTTATTATAAATCATAAGTGTGTAGTTCTGTAACATGACAATGTCACACTCAATCACACCATATGGCATTTTAGGTGAAATGTTCAAATTAAAACTGTAAATTATTACGTGCACATTGTTACCCGACCAAGCACGCTCCAGCAGGCCTTACCTCTGCCGGACCTGCGGGTTTTTGATTTGGTAAACGACTCTAAGGTGGTTTGTATCGATTAACCATTGGAGCTACTTGGATGTTTTCCAAATACCGAGAGGGAACACCCTGAGTGAATAAGGACTCCACTTTTAATCCAGGTAAAGCTCAATGACTATGAGTGGGTGGGGAAGGGGCCAGGGAGAGTGCGAACCTTCTGGAGCGTTCCTGATGGAAACTGAGGCATATCTCACAGTTTCCAGGTGGAATTTCTCGGATGAGTTACATGCACATGAGCAGGTGGGGAATGCAGGTGGGGAACACAGGTGCTTTCAGATAATCCCTGGGAGACCTAGAGGGGACACCAGGCAGCTATTCGGCACACTCTTCTTGCTTACGTTGTGTTTGATAAGCTCCTCGGAATGGGCTGAGGGTTTTATAGGACGTGTCGGCCAACCAGCCCCAGGACCACTGTCTAAAGAGAAAACAACACCACCCAGGTGAGAAAGGTGGGTGACTTGAGTGACACGTTGGCAGGAGTGTCCTGAGCCCTAAAACAGGGTTGGACCCCACGCCACCTGTGGTTCTGGGTGTGCGGACCTGGGCAAGCTTCTGGAGCATCGCCTGGGCGCCTGTTGGAGGGGCACATTCTCAGGCTCAGCCCCAGTGCTGCTGACTCAGAAATGGCAAGAGGGCCCAGCGTCTTCATTTTAATGAGCCCCCCGGGGGCTCCCACGTCGATGACTCAGGAGGGCCACTGTCGATTGGGAGCAGACACGGTTTTCCACAGGCTGTGGGGACATCACAGCGACAGAGCGAGCGGGTGTGCCCTCGGGCCAGACCCACAGTGATTAAACCCGACCCGTGCCACTGCAGAACACTGGGTCCCAACCCAGCCAGTTCTCTCTCCCTCCTGACACTGTTGGATAGGGGATGTTTCCGACAAGAAAATGCATTCTTCACAGCTCACATGCCCTCCGTCAAGAGACGGTAGTGTGCAACTTCGGAGAGTTCCAGAAGGTGCAATGCACCGTTCGAGTGGCATTTCCAGTCCCGCCCTGAGAGAGGGGCAGCCGTGCTGTTAGCAGGGAAGGTAGACGTGCGTCGGCACCGGATTCTCACCGGGCCGAGCCGGGCGCAGGCTGGGGCTGAGGGAGGGTCCCCGGAGCTCACCCGCAGGAGAGGGCAGCTGAGTGCTGTGCTCCCTCAAAGCCCTTCTCAGCCAGCGCCCAGCCAGTGCGTGCGTCCCGTTTTCTGCCTCTCAGGAGCATGGCTTTTTAAGTGTTTTTCTCTTACTGTGTAAGTGGGGTACAGTTTCAATCAATGTGTCTTCACGGGGATACCTAATTTTGGTGTCTTAGACTAATAAATCACCGAAAACACAGAAATCCTTTAAAAAATCACCTAGGTAGATTTTAAGTGGGGCTAGAATTCACTCAGCACCAGTACTGAACCATTTTCTTGTCTTCTAGGAATAGGACACGCAGCATATAACCCATTATTCTGTTTTTAGTAGAATGTATGGGGGTGACATTGGTTAGTAAAGTCACACAGGATCCAGGCGAGCAATTCTACAGCACATTGTCTGTGTACAGGCGTGTGTGCTCCCCACCCCAAGTCATGCCTCCTTCTGTCACCACTCACCCCCGCCCCCACACACAATAACTCCCCCTACCCTCTTTCCTTCTGGCAGTCACCATACTGTTGTCCGTGTCAGTGAATTTATTTTTATCTAATCCCATCACCTTTTTCACCCATTTCCTCAACCTCCCTCCTCTCTGGCAGCTGTCAGTCTGTATCCACGAGTCTGTCCCCATCTGCCTTGTTAATTCAGTTTGTTCCCTAGGTTCCACATATGAGTGAGATCATAGGGTATTTGTTGTGCTCTGACTGGTTTACTTCACCAGCATGATGCTCTCCAGGTGATGCCCCCCACGCTGTTGCAAAGGGCAAGATTTCCTTTTTTTATATGGCTGAGTAATATTCCATCATGCAAACATACTGCAGCTTTTATCCACTCATCTACAGACGGACACTTGGGCTGCTTCCACATCTCAACCTTTGGAAATAACGCTGCAGTGCCCATGGGGGTCTGCCCACTTTCTTACACCTTTTCTCCATGTTTGACGTTCATCCAGTTTCTGGATTCTGGGAGTTCGCCTGTTGGATGTGTGTGCTCTTGACCTACCTAGGGAGACTCGTGCCTTTGTTTAAGGGGTAGTAGAATTTGTCCCGTGGGCTAAGCTGGGGAGAAACCTGAAGGGATAGGGCCTGGGAGGCTGTGGGTAGTGTGATCAATAGCTTTAATCTCTGCCCTAGAGGGGTAATGAAAGAATCGGCACCCCTGCTCCTCGGGGCCGGGAGGTACCTGCATACTCTGCAGGGGCTGTGCCTTGTCTGCGGGGAGCGCCAAGCCGTTCGAGTGCAGCAGGAACAGAGGCAATTATGTTTTCCCACCTTCGGGCACAGAGATGAAAGCATTGCTGCTTCTGGAGCTAAGTATTGCTGCGGTGTCACCTTTAACAGGGAACAGAAGGGCGTGTGAAACCTTCAGTGTTTGACCCTTGGCGATCCGACAGGGTTGCCTCCTTTGCTAAAAATGTCCCTGCAGCCTGGTTGGGGGTGGGAGTCACACACCACAGGAGCCGGAAGGGGCCTGGAATCGAGTGACTCAGTCTGTTCCTGTGGCAACGTGGAGAACCAGAGGCAGGAGGCCTGGCCCACAGGCGCCCACGCTGGCTAATTAGCCCCGGATTCCACCTGAGAACGCAAGAAGCTTGGGTCTCGGGATCGATAGTCCTCTTTCTTTTCTTGTCTCTGACCTGATGTTTGCATTTTAGAATTCTCAGGTTCCGGCTTGCCTCGAAATGGCAGAATGCCAGCAAAGAGAGACAGCCTCTGATTTTGGCTTTGAACCTCACCGCCGCCATTCCTGCCTCGCCCACTGACCCTCACACTGCTGTCTTGTTTCACACTGTCTCAATGGGTTGGGCCGCTGTTATAAGACATACCACAGAGTAGGCAGCTCAGACCACAAAAATCTGTTTCTCATAGCTCTGGGGGCTAGAAGTCCCGGGTCAGGCTGGCAGTGGGTCGGGCTCTGTGAGGGCTCCCCCTCTGTCTTACAGGCGGCTGCCTCCTCGATCTCCTTGCTGTGTCCTCTCGTGGCAGAGAGAGATCGCCCCCCTCATCTGTCTTCTTGTGAGGGCACTAGTCCCATTCCTGATGACCCGTCCACCTCCCAGAGCCCCACCCCCAAGTCCCAGCACCTGGGGGGATTCGGGCTTCACGCACATTCAGTCCACAGCGCACGCTCAGCACCGCAGCTCCTGCTCAGAGCAGACCCTGTTGGAGCCAGCAGCCCCAGCACTCGGCCATGTCTGCGATTCCCGCCCAGGCCTTGGATGGGTTGCCCTGTGCAAAGTTCCAGTGTGGCTGCACCAGAAGGGGAGGCAGGTGGCTGATGGGGAGTGTGGGCTGTGGGCCGGGTGGGGGTGTCAGTAGCTGGAGGAGGAGGAAAGAGGGCTGCAGTGTGATGCAGGGGCACTGAGGCCCGGCCCCTGCTCTCTGGGCTCGGACCGCACAGGTTCACAGCCCGAGGCGGCCTTTTCTGGTCCAATCAGAAGTGGGGCAAGCGTTCTTCCCACCCTTCTGCATGGAACCCCTCCAGGTCCTCCAGAACCAGAAATTGGAATCTCTTCTGAGAACTTCAGTTGAGCAGATACTAGCCCTTTGCTGTGTGCCTGGTGCCGGGTGAGGCCCTGTGGGGCAGACCTGTGTGCAGCAGCATCCCTGGCCCGAAGGAATGGATGGTGGTGGGACTGAAGAGGGAACACGTACTCGTGGAATGTAAAGGAAGACTGTGGCGGCTTCCTCCAGAGACTTTTGAAAAACACACACATTGTGAGACAAAGACCATGGGCGTCAGAACCATGTGGACCCAGTTCAGGCTCTGAATTTGCCGACGACTGTCAGTGACAGCTTGGTGACGTCCTGGACACTTTGGCTCTTTGCCCCTTACAGAAACCACTGTGGGGTGGCGTTAAGAGAAAATGCCATCTCGTGGACGGAGTACCGGTGTGAGCGGGCCTTGAGAAGGGGGAGACGGGAGAGCTGGAGGACACAGGGGCCAGGTCGGAGAGAGGCTTCACTTCGCTGTCCGTGAAGGACCGGAGAAGGAGCCCGAGACACCATCAGCACTGGAAGGGGTCGGTGGCTGCAGCACTGGGTGTGGTGGGCGAGGACGTTTATGAAGAGTCTGGAGAGCAGATACAAAGCCGGAACTTCAGGCCGTTGGACAAAGGGGACTTTGGGTAGAGAGAAGAGAGGTGCCGGAAGACAGGTGGGCATCCACAACGGGGAGGGGGTGTGGCCGCCCCAGCCCCGTGGGCTGTGCCCCATGGTCCGGTAGCGGTCACTGCAGTGGTAGAGAGACTGGTTGTATGCAGATCACACTTGGCGTGCCTGCAGGCGTGAGATCAGGGCCTCACGAGGCGACTTCTGGGAGCGCCGCATTCTCTGCTGCAGCCCCACAGCTGCGGGCCGTGGTGGCCATAGACCACGTCCTTCCCAGGGTGGTGGTCAGCGGTCATCCTGAGCAGTCGACTGAGGGTCCCTGGCACGGGGAGCATGGTGCGAAGAGTGTCACCACCGTCCAGAGCAAAGCTGGAACTCCCGCCATCCTTCTGCCGTGTCAGGGTGGAGAGGGTGGGGAGGGTCATGGCGACGACGCCAGTGGGGAGAGTGTCTGCAGCAGCACGTGATTCACGCACTTTCAGACACAGTATACCCCTGACCGGGTGTTCCAGCGCCACAGTCAGAGGAAGGCTTGAAGCGTCCACACACAAACGGTGGCAGGGCGGCGCGGGAGCTGAGCGAACCGCTGATCTCTGCTTCGAGCCTCCTCTCGTCCCACGTGGTTTCCAACGGGCAGAATGAACGCACCGGTGCACACTGATGCCTCTTGTCCATTCGACCACTCCACAGTCGTGTGAGAAGACCCAGGTAAAGCGGCTCTTCTTTTGAAACATCCCGATGCCTTTCTGCAGGCGGAGTGATCACGGGGCTCCCTGTGCCCTGTGGGGTGAGAACCATGCAGCCCTGTGGTGGCCCAGAGCCTGGCGTTTTCCTCCCCACGAGCCTGAGAACTCATTTCTCGTGCACCTTGAATTCTTGCCTCTCATTTCCCTGGGACCTGGCTTGGAAGAGATGTTTATTAAACAGGTATTTGCCGAGTGGAGAGTGAGTGCGTGAACACATGAGTGGGTGTAAGGCACGTCGCCACCCAGCTCTTCCCATGGGGGCCAGGGCGTAGTTCTGATGAAGCGTCCAGAGACGGTTTTCCTATGGTGCACGGAGGGCGTTAGTCTGAGCTCTGCCTCCTGGGGTTGGGTTTCAGCATCAGATGCCTGTGATATATATGTGTGGTGCTGAGGAACTGTGACTTTCTACCGTTCTCCATGTTCTATGCAGATCGAAGGTACGTTTTGACTTTTTAACATGTAGTGCTGGAAAAAATGTATCTGAACAGAGATGGATTTGAATAGGAATTTAGAACTCATGAGATTTTTTTTTGGAAATGCCTCTTTGACAGAGTGACTTTATTTACTGTCCAATCAGCCGCTCTTACCGTAGGGGTCACTGAACACGCGCCAGTGGCAGAGGTCGTGCCAGTTGAGTCTGGAGTATGGATTAGTCAGGGGAGTTGTGATGTTGTGAGGTCACATAAATGTAAAGAGCAGTGAGGAGCCTCAGCCAGTCTGATGCCCTGTTTTGCTTTTAGGAAGACCGTTGTCAGGCACTTGGGTTGCTTCCCTGTCTTGGCTATTGTAGATGATTCTGCGGCAAACACAAGGATGTGTGTGTCCTCCCAAACTAGCATCTACGGGGAGGTCAGGCACGGTGTAGGGAGCATAGTCAGTCGTATTGTGACAACCGTGGATGGTGCCAGGCGGGCCCAGACTTACTAGGGGGATCGCTGCCGCGGTTACCCGTGTCTGCTCACTCTGCCGCCCACCTGAAGCTACTATGAAATAGTGCCGAATGCCAACCGTAGCTGAACACAGAAAGAATGTAAACAACAGACAAAAAGAAGAGCATGGCTTGCATTTCAAAGTCTCTTCCCTTGAGAGGCACTTTACAATCAAAATTACGAGGAACGTGCAGGCCCCGGGCGGAGAGTGAATCTCGGGGAAACTGTTGTGAGTCGGCACATGGGAAGTCAGCCAAGGGTGACAGGCATCTGTTCCCTGGCTGTCACCTCCGCTGATTGATTCCCACTGGTGGCACCCCATGCAGCGGGCTTTAACTTAGATCAGAGTTCCGGGCTGTCGCCCTAAATGACAGGAGAGGCAGATGCACTTGTGTGTCACGGAGCGAAGAGTCACCATGCCGTCGGAGGGGAAACCGCGCAGACATCTGGGCTGTTCCAGGTGGGCGTTTCTCGGTGGCGCGAGGACTCGGTGGCGCGAAGTTGACCGTCAGGTGATAGTCAGCTGGTGTGTGGACCCTTCTTCCCACAGTGAAGGCATTCACGGTTTGATGAACTTCCTCATCTTGGATGCGTGGGGGGGTTTCGTCTGCCACCTGCCAGGCAGTGCAGTGGAAGGCTTTCAAAGCTGCCACATCTGCGTGTCTGGGCAACAGAGCGCCAGGGCCAGGAAGGGCGGATGGGCGGCCTCAGGGGAGCGGGGAGTCAACACTTGATTAACTAACGTATCTGGAATTCCAGCTGACTTTCGCCCTGGCTGCTGTGGCTCAGTGGATTGAGTGCCAGCATCTGAACCAAAGGGTCACTGGTTCAATTCCCAGTCAGGGCCCATGCCTGGGTTGTGGGCCAGGTCCCTGGTAGGAGGTGTGGGAGGGGCAACCACACATTGATGTTTCTCTCCTTCTCTTCCTCCCTCTCTTTCTCCCTCCCTTCCCTCTCTCTGAAAATTCCAGCTGACTTTCAAGAGATGCAATTGAACATTGAGGGAGATGTAATTCACTTACGTCTGGTATGGGGGTGGACGTACCAGGCTGAATAACGCCCTTCCCCAAAGACAGCCAGACTCTCATTTCTGGGACCTGTGAACAGTGCCTTATACGGAAAAGGGATCTTTGGGGAGGTGGTCAGGTTAAGGACGTCTCGGTGGTGGAGATGACTCTGGATTAACTGCAGGACACTAACTGCTACCACGAGGGAGGGGCCTGTGAGAGGGAGGCAGAGGGGACTGCAGGACAGAAGAGGAGGGGGATCTGAACGGTGGGAGCAGAGATGGGAGTGAAGGGGGTTTGGGCGAGGAGGGCAAGGCACGCCATCCTAGAAACCGGAAAAGGCAAGAGGCAGGTTCTCCTGGGACCCTGTCGAGGGCGCATTGTCCTGCTGACACCTCGATTTTGGTCCCCTGAGCCCTGCTCTGGACTTCTGAGTTTGTGGGGATTTCTTACAGCAGTTACCAGGACGTGCAAAAGAGGGGCAAAAACCCCAAATTAATCCAACCCCATGGCACTTGGGCATCCGAACCTCACGAGCAGTTTAGCTTGTAAAGGGGACGTTCAGCCAGGCAGGACGTGCGGATGACAGGGTCACCATCCTGATCCTGCTCGTCCCTCAGACCTGACACTCGCTGTCTCCCCTTTCTGTAACGTTCTTCTGGTTTCCTGGAGGTGGATTGGAGCTTCTGCTCGGGGGGCGGCGCCCACTCCCAGGACAGCCCAGCCGCACACCCTGTGGGCTCACCGGACATGAGTGGTGTCTTCCACGGCAGCTGCCTGAGCTCTGGCCTCCCCCTGTCTCTCCGAGCCTCGGCTGCGCTCGCTGTGGGCTGGCAGGGCCCGAGCGAGGTGCTCTCGAGAGCCCCCGTTCCCAGGCGCGGTGGTTAGGTTGGCTTTAGTTCCCTGAAGCCTTGGAGTGGAGTTCTCTTTCTGGACTCACTGCTTCACTGCAAACAGGTCATCTGCGGTGACTCCAGAATCATCACCACCCCCATCGGCCTTCTGACGAGGGGCCTTTCGATTTATGGAGGAGGCCCGGGGTCCTGGAGCCGCGAGGGGACACACCAAAGTGGTCCGCCTGCCTCCCTCAGGGTGCCCGAGTGGGGTCTTGCTGGACGCACCTCCTTGCCCTGGTTCTGAGGCCATCATGCTGACCTCTCAGGGACACGGTGGTAATTCCAGTGTGGCTGGCGAGGGTGACTGCTTCAGACTTCTTAAAGGTGTTTTTCTGGAAGAGAAACCTGTGACTCGAGGGGTCTGGCTGCCGCTTGACGCCCCGTGTGCCGTTTTACCCCACGGGCAGTCAAAAAGGTTTACCTGGCTGGGCTGGGTGGTGGGGTGCCGCCCTCCCCATGGTAGCCTGCTGGGGCCCGCCGTCTGGGCCGGCTGTGTCCTCTGTGTGCAGAGCCCAGGGCCAGCGGTGCAGGTCCCACGCCCGCAGCCCCGACCCCAAGGACCAAATCCATGGGGACCACGGGCCTGGTGGCTCTCCCCGCACTGGGCGCAATGTCCGTGCTGGGAGGGGCCGCGGAGTTGTGAGGTAATGGAGCTGCACCCCAGGAGTCTCACTCAGGGGAAGGCGTGAGCTGTCCAGCTAGTCATCACCTTGAACTGCACCGGCTGCTCAGATCCGGGAGACAGCGGCAGCCTTCAGGTGGAGACAAGTGCGGCCCGCCAGGTTCCCGTCCTGCCCCTGCCCCGCACCGTCCCTCCCCCCAAGATCAGGAGCACGCACATCTCCGGGGTTTGAGCAGATAATTAAGCAATTCGGTGTTTGGACTGAAGAATATGTGGAAGAGAAAGTGCAAACCCAAGACCGTGGGAGGTTTCAACAAAGCCCTTTCTTCTGCTCTGTCACTTAATTAGATCTGTAAGACGTCGAAAGCCAGATTCTCTGCAGATGAACTGCAGGGCAGACGACTGTCTTAGGAAAACTGGGGGTCAGCTGTGCTGGGCTGCGCTGTTTCTGGGGCCTTGCGGGTGAGTCCTTCACCTGCAGGGTTTCCAGGCCCTGCTGTCGAGAAACAGCCTCTGTGTTCGTAGGTCTTTCTGGGGGCCGTGGGGCCCCAGACTCCGTAAGCGCAACTGTGTTCCCTCTCTCGTGGGCTGATTCCTTCTTTCATCCTACACGGTTTTACTGAGTGCCCGTGAAGTACCAGAATCTGCCCTGGGCCGGGCAAGCAGCCTGCAGCCGCCATCAAGCCTGAGGGCTCTCCAGGGAGTGTGCTTCTGTAGTCTGTGGTTTCGGGCTCAGGAACGGGCCTCCCGGCCGAAGCAGCCAGGCAGGAGCGGTCAACAGCAGTGGAGACTCCTCCAGGTGTGAGTCTTAGGAGGCTACCTTCACCCCTTTCAAGGTGCTGTCCCTGTTCCTTGCCTTTGCTGATGTTGACCAAAGTCCTCCTCAGTGCACTGCCCCCCACACCCTGGCTGTGTGTCCGTGAGCTAGTGCTCAGTTCTGGGTGCTCAGCGTGGGTTCACGTGTGTTGGTGGACCCCCCACCTGTTCAATCCTGGTTCTCCTACCCGCCATGCTCAGCTAACGCACCTCTCATGGACAAATGGGAAAGGGAGTGCTCCAGGTGGCTGGCACGGTGGCAACATCGGTCCTTCTCCCTCTGTTTTCTGGGGAAGCGCGGGGCTCAGCTCGGCATGTGCTGGACGGATGGATGCTGACCAGCTGGTTCCCGGTGGGGGATCCCGGCGGAACTGGCTGAGGAGGCTGCGAACAAACAGAGTGTCATCCCTGAGATGAGGGGCGGAGTCGTTTTCTCCCCTCAGGGTCCCGAGCCAGTACACGGAGGGTCCCTCCGTCATTGTGCGTCTGGAGAACAGAGGCTTTTGTTCTGCTTCGTGTTTTTTAACATGAGCTGGGAGGCAGGAGGACAGATGGAGCGCAGAGGATGTTTGGGGGGGATGCTACTCCGTGTGGTGCCGTGATGGTGGACACATGTCACTGCACACTTGTCCAGACCACAGAGAGTACAGCACCCAGAGTGGCCCTGATGTCGCCTGTGGACTCGGGGGGCCAGTGGCACCTCGGTGCAGGTTTGTCGGTTGTGACACATGTCCCACGTGGGGGCCACCGGGAATGAAGGTGACAGACTCTGAGAACCATACTGACTGAGTGTCTGGGCCTGTTGTCAGGACTCGTGTCTGCTGTGAGCTTGCCACGGCCCCCCGTCAGGTGCTGGCGGTGGTCTCTTTCACGCACACCCAGACACACAGACACGCACAGACACACAGGCACGCTCAGGCACTCAGAGACACAGGCCTCACTGGCCTCTCCCATGCAGGAGCACGTTCTGGCCAGCAGGTGTCACTGCACGGACCACCAGGGGAATCGCTGAGCTGAGCCAGCGGGTGCAGCTCCACTGGCTATTTCCTGGATGACCTTTGATGAGAACAGAACTGCTGGACAGCAAATTTTATGAGTAGCAGAAAATCCATCACAGGACTCACTGTGGAATTGCGCCGATTCGTTTCTTTTATCTGAAACTGCCACAGCAAAAACAGCTAAAGAAAGCATAAAGAATTGCCCACTTCACTGATCTCCATGAACCGTGGGGGAGGGCCATTTAGGGTGGCCTCAGGCCTCAGGCCCCGAAGGGGAGGGCCGTCCCATGAGGGGCTAAGACAGACTTTTGTTCGGGAGCAGGCGGCTCAGGGTGCGTGCCTGCTGCAGGCAGGAAGTAGGATGGATCCCTCCGGAACACGTGTTCACACTCACCTCTGCGCATCCAGGGATGGCGAGACAGTCGTGTGTGCCGACACGCGTCACAAGCCCCAACCGTGCACGTTCTCGTGCCAGCAGGTCCTCGGCCACGGCAGCCTGCACGCCCCAGAACCCAGAAGCGCCGTGGCTGAACAGCCTGCAGTGCAGTGCCTGCTCGTGGACACCAGATGGTCCAGGCTGCAGGCCCTTGGGGAGGGGGCATGTTTTGCAAGGAAAGGGCTTCCCTTATGTTGTTCTCGTGCCACGACTCCTCTGGGGTCCTTGTGGTAGAAGAGGGGGAATGACAGTGTCCACGCCCTCTGTGATCCTGGAGGTGGCCAGGCTTCCTGCTCAGTACGGCTGAGGAACAGGCCTCGTCGCTGTGAACTGCTGAGCCAGCTCCGGGGGTCAGAGCAGAGGGGAGGGGTCCTGAGCTGCTCTGGGAGGGTGGGCAGGCTGCTGGGGCTCTGCCGAGGGGCCAGCGTGGAGCCCGGCATGGGGGGGGGGCGCTCACGCAGCGGGTGTGTCCTGGTGGGAGCCCCGCCTCTCCACTCGCTCGTGTGCACTGGGCGTGACTGCTGGCCCTGACATCAGCTCAGGAGACCTCTGCTGTCCCTCCTCCCTCCCGCCACTCACTCCAGGATGGAAGCCCAGACACACCAAACACACGTTTCTCATCACCAGCTGGAACCTCACACCTTCGTCTGGTCACCGAATTGTTGTGCACCTTCACACGTGTCTGTCCCCTCTGCCTCTGTCCATGTGGGGTCTGGGGTCAGCGTGTGTGTTTGTGTCCTTCTTGCCCTTGGGGCGTCTTGCCTTCTTAGCTCTGTTTCATGTCTCAGCACTGGGCCGTGAGGACTCGGGTGTCCAGTGTGGTGGTGGGTACTTTGCTAGGGGCTCCGGTGCCCCGTCCGTCGGCTCGGTCCATACTTGGTTCGTATGCCCTTCAGCTCAATCAACACGTGATAAATACTTCTTAACTGCTCCTGGCCATGGTGTGCCTTGCCATCGAGGGCTCACTGCTCTGTCCCACAGCACCCGGGGCTACACGGCCCTGGGCACAGCTGTCACGGTTCTCAGTCGGCAGTAGCACGGGTGCTGACAACATCAGGCGAGGACAGAGATGAGTATGGGGAGCAAGTGCGGGGTCTCTGTCGGCTGCTCACAAGCCCTACAGCCAGGACATCACCGGCCTGTCCACGAGCCGGCCCACGCCAGGTGCTGATGGGCGTGTGTCGGACAGGTCGGCTCAGGCAGCCCTGTGGGGGTTCCCGTTGCCCCCCGTTTATACACGGAGATGAGTAAATGTGGTGACACACTGTGGCAGAGCTGAGTGTGACTCCCAGTTGCATGTGCTTTTTTCTGTTTCGTTTTTTGTTGTTCTGGATTTGAAATCAGTTACTTTAAGCGCATGTAGGACAGAACCGAGACTCTGGTGCGGCTGGAGGCGTCACAGGCAGGTGGACGGGGAATGGTGTTCGTGGGCTGGGTGGGAACGCAGGGGTAGAAGGAGAGTGAAACTCACCAGCTGGTCCTGGCGACTAGAGGACGTCGTTTCCTCCTGTGCGCAGGTGGGCGGTCCAAACAGAGGGCGGCTGCCCCCGTTGCCCTCCTTCCTCTGGGAGAGAGGCGAGTGGGCACCTGCTCTGTCGCTGACACATGTGTGCTACGTCTGCCAGCAGGCTGGCCTGTGGGGGGACAAAGAGAACTCAGGACCAGACCTCAGAGAGGCTGCCCGTCTGGCAGCTGCTGGGAGATCGCCTGGAAACACATGTTTTCCGCCTGCTCAGCCCTCACACCTCCAGGGGAAAGCGTGTGATGTGAGCTAACTAAAACTTGCCGCCCGCTGTTCTCTCTGGGTGACACTGCTGGGAATGACTCATTTCTGTACTCACGCCTAGACAGGAACCCTCACTTCTGACTCACTGCCCTGCAGCCACCGATCAATGCCGTAGGCTTCTGGGAGCTGGCCAGAGTGGAGGCCCCCTCTGATGGATGAAGGGGGCTGAGGAGGTCCGAGGGGACGCTGTAGGGGCCAGAGAAGGCCCCTGGCCCCTGAGGCAGCAACAGAGCCCCCTGCTTCTTGTCCTTGTTACGGAGCAATGTGCTTGGGGAACAGAAGGAGGCGCTCTTGGGGACAGCATGTGTGGGCTCCGTGCGGAGGGCTGTACGTGGCACAAGACATGGACGACCCCAGACCCCTGGGTTCTTGTCCTGGCTCAGCCCCCGTCCATCTGCAGGAGTCCGGGCCCGCGTCTTACCTTTTCAGAGTCTCACCAAGTGCCATCCACTCTGACACCCTATACCCTTGGCCCTCCCCAGACAGTGTGACAGTTCACACTGCAGCCCACAGGGCAGGGAGGAGCCGGGGCAGAGGAGCCAGGAGGTTATGGACTAGATATTCAGGAAGAGTTTCAGCATCCGCCGCCCCCTGAATGGCCAGAGCCTGAGTCCCCGGACAGAAAGAAAGCCTCCTGGAGTCAGATGGGGAGCAGCGAGGGGGGGCCCTGCTGGGCCTGGGCTCCTTCCTGGGAGTCCTGGTTGTGCTGCCGCAGCTGGTGTCCCCTCTCTCCCCGCCCCTCTCCCCCATCTCTGTGTCAGCTCTTCAGAGCACCCCGGAAATGGGTTTAGCTTGTGATTCCAGAAACCTTAAGGAAAACATCCATAGTTATCAAGCAATATACAGAAATGCTAAAAAGAATTTATGGAGAAATGGGCATCACTTCTGTTCGTTAATATACAGGGTCTGGCACAAAATAACACCCCTTTTTATTATAAAATTTTTTATGACAAAATCATAAGCATGAGATTCTATAACATCACAATCTCACACTCAAGCACACCACGTGACATTTTAGGTGAATTGTTCAAATTAAAACTATAGATTATTACACCCATGTTATTACCCTGCCAGCCACGCTCAAGCAGGCCTGACTTCTGCCAGACCCTGCGTTTAACAGAGATAACATACAAATTCATCACGCCCATTTACACGTAGATACCAAGCCGTTCTGAGGACAAATAGTGTTTCATTTAAGTTCCTGTCACCACTGGGGGCTGTGCCTCCAGCCCTAGGGACTTAGTTAAATGTGCTCCCGACTCTGTGCTTTGAACAGTCATTCCATCTTTCCCACCGATCACTGAGGTGTTTGCCAGAAACCTCCAAACTGGGAGCTCGCTCCCCTCATCCGTCGTCCTGGCTTTCACTCCCCAGGTGGCTGGGCCTCAGTGAGGAAGCCGCCTAAGGCCTCCGCGCGCAAGGGCCCACGTCCAGCTCTAAGTGGGTTTCTGTGTCTCCTGTGGAGATGATGGGTGGGGAGGGGCGGGGAGGAGCGGGGAGGCCCCGGCCAGGGGTGTGTTTGGTCTCCATCGTTGGTTTGTTTTGTCCCTGGGGCCCCCCCATGAAGCTGGTTTGGTCTGCAGCACAGCAGACGTGACAGCAGTGAGCCTCTGGTCTTGTCTGCAGGGAGAGTCACTCGGCGTGGAGCAGCCTATGATGGCTGAGGTCTGGCTCCTACGGGGACCTGCAGCCCCAGGGAGCAGCCCCGGGGAAGGCTTTCCCACCGCAAGCTCGCCCAGCAGGAGCAGGAGGCTCGGGAGAGCTTCATCAGGAAAGCAAGCAGACAAACAACAGAACAGCAGACATCTCCTGGAGGGGTTGGTTCGGTCCGCACCACCACCTCGGTGCGCAGAGGCCGGAAGGCAGCATCGTCCCCTCGTCACAGGGGAGGGACCAGGGAGTGAGTTACAGTGAAATCCTAACAGAAGGAAAGAAAGCAGAGGAGGAAAGAAACCCTGGGCCTGGGTGTGGTGGCAGGCACTTTGACACCGTGTGGTCATGTCCGTGGGGACCACGAGCAGTGGTGCACTCTTCGAAACGTGGCTTCTCCTCCACCGAGGTCTCCTCAGGGGCCGGGGTCAGGGTGGGGTGGGGGGTGAGGCCTCGAAGGGCCAGGCCCCCCGGCTCCAGCATGAGATCCTTTCCGTGTTCAGTCATGGAGCCTTCCCACCGAACTCCAGGGAAGACTCAGGCTCGAACACCCACTCCATTGTTTACCAGACACGTGGTGTTGGGCACAGAACCCATTCGGTGGGCGAAAATGGGGTGGAACTACCTGCCTGAAACATCGGAGGTGATGTTGATTTAGGCAGGGTGTGTGCAGGTGTGTCCTGAAACATGTCAGGTCCCCCACGGACGGAGCTGTGTTACTATGTTCCCCACCTCTAGGGGGTGTCCCACAGCACATGTGGGGCACAGTGTGTGGGCTCTGCGGTGCCCCTGTCACAGTGACTGTGACTGCGCCAGTGCCAGCAGCACACCCTCATCTCGGGCCTGCCCCTCTGCACTCGGGGCCCGGGTGTGGCATGCGTGTTCCCCTATTGCTCTTCTAACTGTTCCGTCTGCCTTGGGGGAGGCGAGGGGGAGTGGGCTGGCAGCGCGGTGGAAGCCTGGCCTCCAGTGAGCGTGGGCCGGGGCTGGAGAGCAGGCTCCCGTGGCCCACGCTCCTGCAGCCCCCGGCAGCCGCATCTCCGTCCGTTCCACCAGGACCGGAGAATCCAATTAACTCCTTCTGCCTTTCTCCACAGCCGCTGATCTGGATAATTGCCTCTCAGTTAATAGTCTCAAGATGTCAGACCTTTGACCCAAATTCTCTTGTCTTTAGGAAGAGTGAGCAAGGGCGTCTGCAGCTGTGGGTTGGGAGGCTCCGTGCTGCACTGGGGGTTGGGGGGGGGCAGGAGGGAGAGGGGAGGATCATTACCGTTTTATTTTTCTCTAGAGGCAGAGGCGTGTGGACTGAGATGTGTTACCGAACTGAAAGCAGACAGACTGGTGCAGAGGAAGGGTGTGAGGTAAGTTCCAGAATGCATCTGAGACACAGACCCTTCCTCCCCGGGGGGCAGCTGAGCTGAGTGAGGCTCTGGCAGGGCGTATGCTGCTCCAGGCTCCTGCCCTGCAGAGGATTGTTCTGGAGAGGGGTCTTCCTCACAGTACCCTGGGGATGCTGGCTCCGCCCACAGATGCAGGTTCTTGCCCTTGACATCCCCACTGGCCCTGCAGGCTGGCGATGCCATCTTCGCTGGCAGATGTGCAGGCAAAGGCTTGCAGAGGCTGTCACTCTTTCTGACCCCAAAGATCGTAAATGGCAGAGGGTTGCTCTGCTCCCAATTGGTATGAAACCCTGGAAAAATACGTATGTGTGGGCTGACCCGGAGCCCAGCATTTCAGGTTACGTGTGTGGGTAAAGTTCTCAGCGGATCCCAGATCTTCCCTTTACATGGAAAGGCCTCAAGGCTGCCCCAAAGCTCATCCGGTCCTCCCAGGTCACACACACAATGTGTGCGCGCACACACACACACACCTGCACACAGGCGGCCACACACACACACCTGCACATAGGCGGCCACACACCCTCGCACACACAGGCACACACACATACTGCACATGCACACATGCATATGAACACTTGTGTACACACGTATGTGAACATGTGTGTGCACACACATACACACTGCTCATGGAACTGAAAACACCCAAGTAGCTTATGTGTTGAATGACGTTTTTTTTTATACTTTTCTGCCTAACCTAATAAAAAATGTTTAAAACCTAGGAACAGAAAAAGAAATCCTGTCTTAGGCTAAACAGGGTTTTGAGAAGAATGAAGTGAAGGGAATTTTAATTTTCTGTCGCTGGTAGTTTTTTCTTTATGAGCATTTAAGGCCAATTAGCAAGTACGGAGAAACATTTCTAAACACCGGGACTCCTTCATAAACAGAAACTCGAGAGCCCAGGGAGCCAGCAGCTTGGTGCCCAGTCACACCCGCTGGTGCTGCTCAGGCCTGGTGCCGGCGCTGCCCTGGCTCCCTGCAGGGAGCGTGGATGGGCGCAGAAAACGTCGGCGCTGCACCAGAGCAGCTCGGGCGTGGTGCTTCTCCTCGCGGTGCCTCTGAGCGCTCGCCACGTCCCTGGGACGTCAGGGAGGGGGCATCGCTCTGCCTGCTTTCTGGGATGGGAAACTGAGGCCCGCCGGGGTGGACTCACTGACCCAAGATCTCGTGGGGGCCTGTCGGGTGAGGGGGTGTCTGTTTCTAATCAGATGCCCTCCTCCCCACACTCTTTCCCCCATGAAATCCATGAGGAATTACGTGCAGAAAGGGGGAATTTGCCGAGACTCGGAGGGTCGGGCTCCCGCGGTACAACCGTGGAGGGCGAGTGTGTCCCAGTGAGTGAGGCTTCAGCTGGAGTCCTTCCTCCCCGGCAATGTCACGTACACGCAGTCTGCTTGGCGACATTAACTCATCATGAAAATGAGCTTCGGAGGGTAGCTGCTTAATAAGGCTCATCGCGAGGAGCCGGTGGCTTATGACAAGAAGTGATTCTATTTTACTAATGCATATAGAACCCCTAACAATACAGCGGGGGCTTTAACTCAACTTTAAAAATAATTGAGGAAGAACTAGTCACCTGATGAAGAGGATAAACCTCTCGCTGAAGACAGATTGAGGGGAGTGAGAGGTGGAGCAGGAAAGGAGGGTTGTTACCACGGCAACAGCAGGGCCGGCCCCTCCCCCGCAGGGACAGGGAAGGTCAGGGGAGCCCTGGGCCTGGCTGGGGCCCCCCTTCACCCAAGGAATGAGGCATCCTGTGAAGACTCTCCCCCAAAGTGCCGCATGGGTTCGGGAGGTCTCTGAAAGCTAAACTTCCCATTTTTAATCTTGACCTCTGAGGACCCGGGTCAGGCTGTCCACGGTCCTGTCCCGTGGACCATTTCACCCCGCCTCAGGGCAGGGGCAGATAGGCCATCTTTTGCTCTGAAATTGCACCGGGTTTTTGATTACTGTGGACTGATGAGTCCTCACGCAGTAGATGCATCTTGAAATGATGACGATAAAAGGGAAATCCAAGTAGAGGTAGGTTGGTTCAGAGGGCACCCCCGGGACAGGTTTCTCCATGGGGAGGCCACCCTCTCGCCCAGTGTCCCCGTGGGCTCCACTGACTCTCCGGGGCTCTCAGAGTCTCAGGGCACTCGGCCCCATGTCCTGTCATCTAGATTATTCCGGGTGTCATTTGTCATCAGCAAGAGCTTTATTGGCGACCAGTGAACACTCGACTTGGAGAAACATGGCCTCGTGGAGCTGAAGCTCGAGGAGGGAGGATACGCTCACCGTGCTGGGGAATCAGCTCCATGGGCCCGAAGGAGCACGGGTCGCAGAGCGACCCGCCAGGGGTGGGGGTGGGGGTGGGGGTGAGGGTGGGACTCGGTGCTGACTTCCTGCTCTGCCGAGCTGCCCGGGACCCTTGGGGGCACAGCCATCCTTGCTCCTCCCCCTTTTCTTTCACCTCTTGCTGCTGGTGATACAGCCAGGTGTCCCCGAGGGGAGGGATGCTCTTCTTCATCTGCGGGAAGGAGACAGCCGACCTCTTCCGTGCTGACGGTCTCTGTAGTGTCTCTGTCGTGTTGGGGGCGGGGGGGCAGTCCCAGGGGGTGGTGGGAGAGACAGCCTGGTGGGGAGTTTCAGAGAGAGGAGGGGACCTTTTGGGGGGCGGGCGGACAGCTCTGCTGAGAAGGGGGCAGGAGAGTGGGGCTGCTTCTGGGAGGAGAGAGGGTTTCCTTTGTTTCCTCTTTAAGACACGGGGACAAAGCATGTCGCTGTAGATGGCCAGGCAGAGTCTGATGGAGGGGGACAGCCACTCTGGGGAGCAGGGACGAGGGCTGGGGCAGCCTGCTCTGGTACCTGGTGGGAGGGGCTCCAGAGGGTAAATGGGGGTTGCCAGAGGGGGAAGGGGCACCTGGCAGTGACAGCCCAGCAGCTGCTGTGGCAGAGGGAGGCTGTCAGGGAGACCTGCCTGCCGGGTGTCAGGATGTCCTCTCCTCGGTCCTGGCCTCTCAGACCACCTGGCTGCTGGGCTCCTGACTAGGGAGGGGCCACCGGGAAGGTCCAGCAGCCCTCACAGATGCTTTCCTGCCTGGAGTTAGTGGATGCCCACTCGGCGTGTGTTTCGGGCTGGGGGAAGACTTGCCGAAGGGGAACACAGGGAACGAGGAGTCTCTGTGTGCGCACATGTGTGCACACGCGTGGTGGGTAGTGGGCGGGCCCTGCCATCTGTCAGCTGCTGGGAAGTCCATTCTAGTTGACAGCTGTTGCCCCAAACGAACAAACCCAACTCTCTGTTCTGTGGTGTCCCACCTGGCCCCCTTAGGAAAAGAGGACAAATTTAGCAGGTGACTTTCTGAAGCACAGAAGTGAGTGGGTTGTTAGCTGCGGGAGCAGCCGTGGCTCCAGGAGAGGGCCCGCCTCGGGCCGCGCTGAGCTGGACAAGTGAGGCTTACTTGGAAAGGCAATGGGATCTTTGTCCTCCCTCCCCAGGTACTGGAAGGCCCACCTTCACTCACCAGGCAGAAAGGGAGCCAGGGAGTTACCTGGAGTCGTGTGCGGGTGGCAGTTCATGGGAGAGCCAGGGATGGTTTCCAGCGCGAGCCCTGTGGTTACATCTGCACTGGATGGCATTGCACCAGCTGCTGAGCCAGGGGTGTCCCTCTAAGTGCAAGGCAAGATGGCCTGGCCACTGCTGGGCCGGAGACACAGAGGAGGTCCCGGCCCTGCCTGGTCTCCAGGCTGTGTGTCCTAGGGGTCCCAGATAGACGTAGAATGGGCCCCTTTTCAGGGGACTGTGAGCCCCCGAGGGGAGGGACCCTCGTTACACTCCTCACCCTATCATCAAGTTCGGGCACAGTGCTCAGCAAAGGTGGGCCCTCCGTGGATAGCTAGCTGTTCCATGTGCCGGAACAGCTGAGTGCTCCTGTCTCCATGTTCAGTTATCGCCTCGGCTTGTCACGGTGAAAGACGCTCCACGGCGTGTGATCACATTTGCCCCTGTGAAAGCAGAGAAGCACTAACCCTCCTGCACTTCCTCTCTGGGACCTCCAGCCCCAGGCCCCCTCTTGTCCTCGAGTGCTGGGGTGAGGGGGGGCTCATGCTGGGACACGGGCATCCGCTTCCTTCCCAGCTCCTGTAGCACCTGTGCTTCCATCCTCAGTGACCCGCCCACCGTCACCTGCCCGGAGAGGCCGTTGTTATTGACCAGCCATCCCAGGACACCGCCACTCGGCTGCTGTCTGTCCCGTGGTCCTGTCCCTGTCCTTCTAGAACAGACGGCGGATGCGGCGAGCTCGCCTGTTCTCTGGTGGTTTGCGTTTGCCACCAGGGTGTGCCACGAGAGCCACCAGGGTGGGGGCTGGTCCTGCGGCTCCATCCCCGGTGCCCGGTGACAGGTGCTTGGCAGACAGCCTGGGGCTCCTAAGGAACGTTCTGTGCTGCTAGAGTGTCTTTAATCCCGTGAAAGTGCTGAAATTTTGGCTCCCTTTTGCCTGTTTTGGATGGAAAGCTAATTTCAGATGGAGGACGTTGTTTTGTGGTTCTTCCCGGAAAAGCTCCACTGTATAGTGATGGGGGGCCATGTTCGAGGGCTTCCTGCTGCCCCTCAGAAAAGGTTCACGAGGGTCCGCTCCTGGGAGGAAATGGGCACATGGAGCCTCGGTGCCGTCAGATCCAATTTTCAGATAGTCATTATTGGGTTTTAAAGAACTCTCCCACTCTCTCTTTTAACTGTTTGTGGGAAACCGCATTTCTGATGAAACGGCCCCAGCACATCCAAGTTCAAATGCTGTGCCCTCGAGAGGTTGAGGACTCAATGCACAGGTCCGCACGGCGAGTCCTGCACCCAGGGGGCAGTGTGGGGAGGTGAGGTCTGAGGGTGGGCCCCGTCTCACTGGACAAAGATTGGGGTCTTTGTGAGAAGGGGAGGAGATACCAGGGGTTTTGCTCCGGGCTCACACTGGAGCAAGGCCGAGCGAGGAGGCAGGGAGAAGGCGGCCACCTGCAGGCCAAGGGCGGAGGTATCACCAGGACCCAGGCCTCCTGGCACCTTGGTCCTCCAGCCTCCACGTCTGGGGGAAAATAAATCCTGCGGTTGAAGCCCCCGGTCCATGGTATTCTGTTAAGGCAGCCCCAGCAGACTAATGACGGGGGGACCCCCCCAAACCAGAATTGTCTTTCTAGAGGGCAGGCCTCTTACAGTACAGGCTTCTCCCGCTAGGTGAGTGTTCTAGGATCCCATCTGCATCAGTGCACTAGCTGGTGTTGTTGTGAGAGGTTGGGTTTGGCTTCGGTGAAGTTTTGTGAAGACTCAGAGCATTTGCCCATTTTAGGATGGGTGGTTTAGGAGAGCACCTGCCCACACTTTGCTGAGTGTCCAGCAGATTTTGACTGAAAATGACAGGACTCCTCCATGCCCCACCCTCCCTATTCACCCGATTTTGCCCTGCACAACCTTTTTTGTCTCCCTGGATGGAAAAAGTCCTCAAAAGGAAACGTTTTGCTGATGTGAAAGAGGCATAACAGAAAAACAACAGAAGCACCAAAAGGCATCAAAATCGATGAGTTCAAAAACTGTTTCAAGCCCTGGCTCGTGTTGAGTGGATTGAATGCTAGCCTGCAAACCAAAAGGTCTGGTGTTTGATTCCCAGGCAGGGCACATGCCTGGGTTGCGGGCCAGGTCCCCAGAAGGGGGCGTGTAAGAGGCAACCACACATTGATGCCTCTCTCTCACCCCCACTTCCCCTATCTCTAAAAATAAATAAATAAAATCTTTACAAAAACTGTTTTGAATAGTGGAAAAAAATGTCTCGATAGGTGTATTGCATCAAATGGAGAGTACTTTAAAGGTGACTGAAGTTTAAACATGTAAGAATAAATACATAATTTTTTATAAATAAATTCTGGGTTTTTTGGTTCTCCTCATATAAGTTTGTATCTAATTTTGAATTTTAGAGTTCAGCTCAGCATTCTTGTCATTAGTTCTGTTCTTTATTTCAGTAAGTGAACTTTGAACCATTCTTCAATTATAACTCAGGGATAATGCACACATACTAAAAATAAAACCTCCCCCTCGATATGCATAAACAATACTCCCTTGATCTGAAAATAGCTTGGACAGGATGAGCTGTGAGTTGTGAATAAACATTTAGCTGAGTCACGCTGAGTGTATGTATGACTTTGGGGGAACCAATGATCACTAAGGTGAAATGAGATTTCTGTGAAAGCTGCAGTCGCTCCATCCCAAGGGTCCCCCAGTGTGCGCCTGGACCCCTGGGACGTGCGGAGCCCTGCCCCCCCCGGCGTACCTCCCCTCGCCGTGCGGCCTCACCTCACCGAACTTCACAGATGTGCGTGCCCCTTGTGAATCGGAGGCCAGACCCTCCACGAGCAAGAAGATGACCACTCACCTCATCGCGACACCAGTGTCACCGAGTTGGCGCGGAGCGGCCCGCGACTTTGTCCCGATGTGTCCACTCGGTGGTTCCCCCCGCAGAAACGCGCCTCTGAGGGAGCTCAGTTGTGAGTTAGGCGCAGGGACGCACCAGCAGCAGTGAGTCCTAAGGAAACAGAACAGCGACTGGGCGCTGTAATAGAACCTACGTGAACGTGGTCTGTCCCTGAACGGATGATAGTGTGCCGGAGCTCTGTGGTGCGGAGACACTGGACCCAGGGGCGAGTCGCGCCCGGGCCACGCAGGGCAGGGCAGCGCGAGGCTTCAGGTGCCGCTCGGGAGGGTGCGCAGGGGAAAATGTTCAAACGGTTTATTCCTGGAATTTTCCGTTGAATATTTTCATACCACTGTTGCCCATGTGTAGCTGAAGCCACAGGAACTGAAAGCGTGGATGGGGGTTACTGTATAATTAATTCTAACATGTCAAACATTTTGAAATATTGGGTTGGTCAGAAAGTGCATTCTGCTTTTCCCGTGAGATGGCTCTAGTAGCACTCACTTGTCTCTGCCTCCATTTGTGAGACTACATTGTGACAGTTGTCGTGTCAGCGTACATGGTAAAGAAACATCAGAATCTGCGAATTCCTGTGCAGCCATTTTATTATTGAAGATGGAAGAAAAGACTCAAGATTTTCAGCATGTTATGTTTTATTTCAAGAAAGGTAAAAGCACAACCAAAACATAAAAAAAGGTTTGTGCGGTGAGTGGAGAAGGCACTGTGACTGATCGAACGTGCCAGAAGCAGTTCATGAAGTTCCGTACCGGAGGTTCCTCGCCGGACGGTGCCCCGCGGGTGGGGAGACCAGTGGGAGTTGGCAGCAACCAAACCGAGATATTGAATGAGAACCATCGATGTTCTACCGCGCGGGAGGGAGCCGACATACTCCAAATGTCCACATCAGTCAGGTTATTGGTGAAAATAAAAACACGTCTTTTATTTTATGGAGAAAACCATACAGACTTTTGGGCCAACTCAATAAATGCAAAAATCATTTCCTTGCTTTTCCCTCTGAAATGGGAATCAATGAAAAACCGCTCGATGGGGTTCATGTGCTGAGGTGTGGAGCTGTTTTCTCTTTCACACTCTGTGCCTGGGACCCGGGGCCACCCTGGGTCCCTCCTCGGGCGCTCTCCATGGGCCGGGCTCGCCGGTGGGACAGGAGCAAGCTACACCTGCCCCCACCTTGCTCCTCCTTGGGCAGGAATTTAACCTCCCGCACATGTAGTCCCCTTATAACCCCTCCCCCCCAGCAGCCCCCACACTGTGGTCCTCGTCCACGAGTCCAGTCTCCTTTTTCGCTCCATCCCTCCGCCCACTAACCACACCCCCAGAGCTGTTGTCTGCTGTCCACCCACGAGTCTGTCTCTGTTGTGCTCGTTGGTTCGGTTTGTTCATCAGAGTCCACGTCACGAGGGAAAGCACGTGGTGCTTGTCTCTCTCTGGTGGCTTCCTTCTCTCAGCGCCGTGCTCTTCAGGCCCATCCAGAGGGCAGGACAGGCACCCGGACGTGCCTCTGGTGCCTCCCTCTCCGGCCAGGATCTGACTGCCTCCCTGAACCCCTTCTGGCCCAAGAGACCAAAACACAGCCACCAACTGGGGCCCGAACGCATAAAACATGGTTTATGTGGAGGACGTTTTTCTTCGGCTTAAAAGTGTTTTCAGCGAGGAAGGTCATGGGGAGAGTCGATAAGAGGTTGGAGTGTACAGTGCATTTGACTTTCAAATGATACAAAGCCCTACCCACAGAAATTAAAGGCTTGTGATGAATGGCCTCAGGAAACTTGCTAAGGAAATACTTTTAAAAAACCATTTAGAAGCCATCCGTAAGGGAGAGTGAAGAGCTTGTATTTTCAGTGTGGTCTCATTCTATCTCAAGCACTTGGAAACAGTGCCGACGGAACCCCTCGCAGCTCCCCGGAGACCCGGAGTCCTGGAGCCCCGTCCCGGTGGCTGAGGACCCGGCGTGGCTTCCTGCAGTGCCAGTGTTTCTGCTCCTGTCGCTCTGCTATTTGGGTTCTGTGCTGTCCGTGCCCAGTGTCACAGGTGTCTTGCCCCGCTGTGATTTAGTGGTGATTTATTTATAGTTTCATGCTCAGTTTTTAGGTAGCACTCGAAAAAGATAGCCCTGTTTTTGAGAGCATTTTTAAGTGTCAAAACTCTATCATTTTATTATCTTTTAGCCTTGGGGAAGAAACCTCTCTCCACTCTTTACCTGAAACGGATTTGTTTCAGCTGCTGTCCAAACACGGGCAGCACAGAAAGATGGCTTAGAGGGTCCAGGTTCCACGCGGATGAGTGCCTGTGGTTTGGAGGGACCAGACTAGACAGACAGACAGACAGATCTGTAATGTTGATGACTTGTTTGCCTTGCCATGAACCCTGGTCCCAGTGTGAGGTCACTCAGTCTTTGGGGACGGATGTGATGTCCTACTGGGTGTGAGAGGAGACAGGCGGAGGGGACCCTGAGTTCTGGTCCATCCACGGCTCAAGGACCTCCAAACCGTTTGTCATTTAAAATGCTGGGGCTGCATGTAGCCACGGTCAACACACTGTTTTCAGTCAACACATTTCACGTGACTTGGCACTCCATTCAGCTCACTCAGGTGAGGACAGTTTGGAGAGTTTTCCCCCTGGGGTCGGGCGGTAGCATAGAATCGATATCCTTTAGCGCAATCTTATTAATATTCTCCCCGAGACCCCGTCAATGTGACTGCACTGTGGCTGCGCCCACCACCCTGACGAGGGGAGTGTCCCCCACGGTTAGGAGTTCTGAAGGTGCCGTTACGGGGAAGCGCACCCGCGTGGACCACTGCCGTCGTTGTCGGTCTCGGCGCTGACGTACAGCCCAGGCGTGGGCGCCAGTGCAACCACAGACGGCTGCAGAGCGGTGCACACCACCAGGGATGTTGTACATGACCCTTTCCGTTGACGTCGGAGTCGAAGAAGGTTCCACGAAGCTGTCCTGAAGAGTCTCTTGCGGTCCTCGAGCTGGAAGAATGGTGGCAAGTGAGGAAACAGAAAGCCCGGCTGCGTGTGGAGGAGAGGGCACGTTCTTTCATCGCCTCCCCGTTGCAGGAGGCCTGTGACTGGAGTGCGGACTTGGAGCCGGGTGTCCTTGTGTGCTGTCTGCTCACATTTTACGGAGACAATGCCACTCTCAAGTGTGTCGTGAAATGACACTGAACTTCCCACCCACGAGCTCGCGTTGATTGATGTCCTGAAGGCCCAGGTGCAGCCTCTTGAAGAGGAAACAGAAGCAAAGATACAAGTACAATAGGCTTATTGTTGGTAGTTAAGCTGGAGAAAAATGGATTTGTTTTTCCAGGGCACTTAAAAATCCAAAACCAAAAACCAAAACTAAGACAGCAACACGTCCTCCGTGAATGGTGTAATGAGTACAGGTGGCGAGGGACAAACACCGCGTGCTCTCACCTCTGAGTGGAACCTAGTCCACTAAACAAGCAAGTGAGCAAAACAGGACCAGGGACAGTGAAATGAAGAGCAAACTGGCAGTGACCCGAGGGGACGTGGGAGGGGACAACGGGGGAAGGGGGAAGGGTCGTCAAGGAGCATGTGTAAAGGACACACGGACGGCAACACCAAAGGGGTGTAGGAGTGAGGGTGGGGGTGGGGGGAGTTGTGGGGGGGAATGGAGACATCTGTACTTGAACAACAATAAAAACATAAAAACAAACTGCTTTTCGCAGTTTCCCCCGAACTGAAATGGCGACAGCATTTTGTATCTCCCTTGCACTTGAGTGCGGGCTGGGTGGCGACGTTCTTTAATTCTTTCTTTGGCTTGTGCTCCTCGCACTTCCTGCACCGTCGAGCTGTGCTTCTGCGCTCACGGTCTGGCAGACGGTCTGTGTCTCAGCTGGAGTTTCTGCAGCAAAAGCACTACAGGCTGAATGACACGCAGTCAACAGGCGTTCACTTCTCACGGTTCTAGAGGCCGGGAGGTCCGAGGTCAAGGCGCTGGCAGGGCTGCTCTGATGAGGGCCCGCTTCTTGGTTCGCCGATGAGTCGTGCCTTCTCCTCGTGTCCTGGCGTGGCAGACGGCCAGGGAGCTCTGGGGGTCTCCTTTATGGAACACTAATCCATTCATGAGGCCTTCTCGCCCTTGCCCCCATCACCCCCCAAAGGCCCCGCTTCTGAACACCATCACCCTGGAGCTTACTTTCCATCCCTGAGTTCCGGGAGGGCACGGGAGATTCAGCCGGGAGATTCAGCCTCGAGCGATTTTGCTGGGTTAGCGTTTTTCAACCCTGCTTTTGTCATGCCGAGTTCTGGCTCTAGAATCCAGTATTACTATAGTATTAGTTCTTTTTCTTTTTGGTTCTATCTCATCCAGTAAAGAGTGGCGTCTTTACATGTTCACACTCAGCAATCCAGTTTTATGCTCATTCACCATGGAGCCCCCACATGGCAAACCCTGCCCCACCCCACACCCCCGGCCCTGGGTCGCGCCTTTTCCTCCCCTCTGCTTTGATCCTCCTGTCAGCTCAGCTGCAGCCCCTCCCTGTCCTGCCCCCTCCGCCTCCCTGGCTCCAGTCACCCTTCAAAGCCCTCCTCTGGCAAGCCTGGCCACGACCCACAGACCAGAGCCAGCTGTCATGTGCTCTGGTGCTGCGTAGTCACTGGACCCACTCCACGTTCCTGCGACTTTGTGGGACTGGAGGGCCACCGCTGTGCCTGGGGTGTCACGTCTACCACGTGACAGTGGGAAAGCAGCGGGATGCCTGGTGTCTTACCTGCGGGAGAGCTGCTGGGCTGGAGCGGTGGCCTCCCTGGCAAGACTGTGGGTTTCTGGTACTCACGGCATTTCCGGGCACACCCAGAATGAGGTGAAGACACAGTGCAGGAGCTCTGCATGGGATACAGATTTAAAGTATGCAGTGAGCATCAGGCTTGGACAACATCAGAGTTTTTAAATAGGGAAGAGCTGTGTTGTGCCAAGTGTGAAATGCGTCTCTAGTAACATATCCACACGGGGAAAAGCAGTTGAAGCGGAGTTCACGTCCTTGAGATTACACATTATGGGATGGGGGGGTTGATGAACGCACGATGGTGGGATTAATGTTTTCTGTAAAACAGATAAAGTGTGTTCCATAATCAGCCCAAGGAAAACCTCAAAGCTGAAAGTTCGACTCCTAATCCTTCAGTTGATTAATTTATTTTTAAAATAATTCAGCTCCTCTCTCAATGCGAAGCCATCCTTTCATCGTCCTCGTCCTCTAAGCCTCGGTCACCCCATCGGCCCTTGGGGGTGTCATGTTAGAAATGCTGTGTTTCCCCTCCATGCCCACCTCTGAAGGGGCCGGGAGGCAGGGGTGAGGAGGTGCTTCCGCTGGACATGGGGAGAGCCCTTTGTGCACAAAGGGAAGGCACGGAAGGCTTTTCTTCCTGTGGCCATGAAACTGCACGCTGGCATCAGGCTTCCTGCTTGGAAACTCACTCGAGTCAGCGGCTCCTCCTGAGCCCCTCCCCCGACCCCACACTCACAGAGGTGCGGGCCAGGCGGGCCTGCCAGGCGGCCTCTCCAGCCCCCCGGGGAGGGGGGACCTCTGGAGCGTCGGGACGCTCAGCCTGGGACTGAAGCCGGTGTTCTGGCCAGTCCTCCTCCTGAGGCTCTGACGTGCGAGGAGAGGTCTCCTTGCGCAGTCTCGAACTGATGACCTTGCCCTGCACTTCCTCGCACCAGATTCTTCTTCTGAGTCTGCATCGTCTTCCTTGTACCTTGAGAAGGAGCTCCAATTTACTTTTTTGATTTAAAAAAACAATGGTCCTTGCCAGCGATGCACCCGGCACAGCTTGGCGTGACAGCTGTGCTTTCTGTCCCTGCGTGGCCTCCCCCAGGGCTCCCCATTCCGCCTGGCCCTCCCCCAGCTCCCGGCCAGCGGTGGCTCACAAGGGATGTGAAAACAGAAGGGACTGTGCGTGGTGACCTCGGGCACACGGCACGGGCACGCTCCCGCGTTCACGGGGGTGCTAGCACGCTCTGGTCGAGGGGCGTGCCGATCGCGGGGAGTCCTGGAAACGGCTCCGGTGCAGGTGTTTCCCTCCTCCAACTGAGCCGAAGGCAGGGTTTCGGGAGAGTGAGAGTGACTGCTCTGAGCTCGGTGCGGCAGGCAGGGAGGTTCGTGCTCGGGCTCCGGCGGACGTGGGGAGTGTGAGGACCAATGCGCCTTCTGTGTGGCGTGCTCATTAGTTTAACATTCAGCCTTTATCCTCATTGAATTGGTTGGGGGGACACTGGCTGGTAAAATGATACAGGTTTCAGCTCTATACATTTCAGCTCCTACAATATGCAGTCACTGGAATTGTATAATATGTCACTTGTGTATTGCCGTATGTGGGCGTTCCCGTCTTTAAAACAGGTTTGCGAAATAAAAGCTGTCTCACAGGGAGGAGTGGGGGGGTTGAGGTCATGGTTCTTGCGTGTGCCGGTGGGCACTTGCTGGCTCAGGTGTGGGTGGGTTCCTGAGAGTGAAAGGGAGTGACTGAGGGGCACCCAGTTTGCAGGCTTGCACGTCAGTGGCTCTGGGAGGCACGGGCTGTGGTGTGTTGCTGGGGTGCAGGCCGTCGGTGGAGGGGGTGGGGCAGGTTCCCAGTTAGGGGCCATGCTCAGAGGGCCACCCAGGGCCCGGCAGGCAGCCCCCTGCAGCTGGGAGCTGCCCAGTGTGCTCTGGGCCCTGAGGCCTCTTTTTGGAGCTCTGGGCCCTGATTCCAGCCCACAGCCATGGGCCTGTCCGATGACCTGAGTCAGGGCCCTTCCCCGTTTCCTTTAGGACTAGTGAAGCTAGCCTGGCACCCCCCGCCAGCGATGCCTGCAGTGTCTCAGGCGGGGGCAGTGAGCCCTCGGAGTCTGTGGCCGCCTCCCAGGCAGGCTGCGCGGATCAAGTGAGATGACCAGTGAGATCCAAGCATCTGAACTGTCTGGTCCACCGAGCAGTGAGTGCGACGCCATTGCCAAAGGCAAGAACTCCGACCGGCAGAACCCCAGCTTCTCAGCCCCTTCGTAGACAAAAATTCACTTTCCAAACAGATGTTTTCTCCTTGGGAGATGGCCGCCTTCCCATCGGGGTAAACAGGGCCTCTTTCTGAAACTGAATGTCTCCTTCCTTTCTCCCCTTCTTTCCCTTCACTTACTTTTCATGGAGCAGGTGTGGGAAGGGTTTTGTATCCTCAGAAGATGACACTGATTCCAAGAATAGAGGGTAAGTTATGCTTACAATTTGGCTGTCCTATTCATGAACTTATTTCATTCCTAATGATTTTTATATTTTAACACAGTCTAAGCATAGAGAAATGAAGACAACAGACATCTGATCTAGATTTTTGACAAAATTTTTGAGTGTCCTTGCTTTAGATGCTCTTACTGAAAGACGTAAAATACTATAGCAGCTGCCAGTCACAGCCCCACCCTCACTCCTGCCTTCGCTTTCCCTGTTTGCCCCTCCTGAGTCGTTTCTGCGTCCTTCCCGGGCAAGGTTTTGGACTTCAGTAACAAACGTGTGTGTCCATAAGCAAAGTCAATGATTTTCTCTGTTTAGAAAAGTTATAAATATTTATCTGACTGTGCTTACCATTCTTCAATGTGCTCTTTCTCCCTCCATATTAGACATATTAAAACTTGTACACAGAGTTTTTAATGTTTACTATTATATAAGATTCAGTGTTGAGTACATTTGAGAATTTATTTGTGTTATTATTGATGGAGTTTTTAAGGTCGTTTCCAAGTTTCTGCAACCGGAATGCACCTGTGGTGAATTTTCTGGAACACAGAAGTGTGCCTGCCCGCATCGCTGGGCTGCGTGCCTGGGCGTGGAACTGGCTGGACCGCAGGCAGTGGGTTTCCAGGTGCTGCTGACCAGGCGTGGGCTGTTGCGCACTGGCTGTCAGCACGCCGGCCGAGGGTGAGTTGTCAGTCTGCCGGTCGAGGGTGAGTTGTCAGTCCGCCGGCCGAGAGTGAGTGCCGGCCCACGTCACCCGACCCCATCAGCGTGCAGCAGTACTCAGACTGGAAACGTTTGCCCAACTTTCCTTAATTAACTTGTCATTTGGTAGTGATCTGACCACACTTTCATACTTACAATTGCTATTCAGATTTCGACCTTTTGTGAATTGTCTGTTGTGTGTCCTCTGTTTCTTTGTTCTATTGCTGTCTGTATTGTGAAGAGTTTACAGGGATTTTAATTTTTCCTGCACTCGTCTTCTGTGCGTCACGTGCGTATCTTCCCCCGTCTGCTCACCGGTGTTTTGAGTGTGGGGCTTCCAATGAGCTTCGTGGCCTGGCTCGCTTTCTCTTCTGCGTTCTCCTGGAGCTGAGCTGTTCATTCACGACTTGCTCTCTGGCTTCCGTGTCTGGTGTGAGTGCTCCATTCCTACCCTGGTGTCGCACACACCGTTTCCTGCGACACACTCTGGAGGTGGTTGAAGGTCCCTGCCCTCCCTCTGTGAGGACGCGGGGCTGTGTCCTGTGTGGTGTGAGGAGGAGGAGGAGGCATGCGTCAGAAAGGCCAGGCCGGCTGCTTTCGTGAGCACACTCTCCAGTCTCTAACCCAGTAAAAACGTATCTCTGTCGAGTAAGTCCAAAATGCATGCTTTGCTCGGCAGGGGTCCCCCTCTCAGACCTGCCCCGTGCTGCTTCCATGCTGTGGCTCTGGGAGACACTGTCACTGGGCTGCCAGGTGGCCGGAGGCGGGGGTGGGGTGCTGCCCTGGCATCGGTGCAGGACAGCATCCATGGGTCAGGTCTGCACACAGTGCACTGAGGCTGCCCCCTCCATCGGCCAGAACTCGGGCACATGGCCCCCACCACTAATGCAAGGGGGGCCGAGAAAGGTCGAGAAGCAGCGTGCCGGTGTGGAAGGGAGAAGAAAGAGAGAGAAGGGTCTGATGAACTCCCACGGGTCCAATTAAAACGTCCTCCCTTGACAGCAGCCAAAGGTTCCACACGTTGTGTAAGCAGACACGCGCGCTGAGTGGCCATGGCTCTTCTGCTGGTCCCGCCCGCCCCTCGGCCTCGCCGTCTCTGCGCGTGTGCATCTGCACCTGGTCTCCACAGCGGGAGCGGCCCTCCTCGTCTCGCTGTTGTTCGGGGTGCGCACTCTGCACGCCTGCAGGACCGCACAGACCTGGGTCCCCACACGCTTGCCTGCACGTGCTCAGTTTTTGCCTTTGCACGCTCTGTGCACATTGTTTCCTGCACGCTCGCCCCAGGCTAGAGGGGCTCACCTCTACGATGAGTTTTATTTCTCTGTGAAGTTCGTAGCTAACAGCTCTTCTAGTTCTTGTTCCACTTCAGGAGGTGTCAGCTCGCCTGTCCTAGTGCTTTGTTATTATCTTTAAATGTAGACGGAATGTCTCACAACCCTGGGAGGGCAGTCTTTTTCAGACAGTTTCAGGATGTCTGCTTTTGAGATCCCTTCATCCGGAGAGTACAGGCCAAGGGCAAACCTAATTAATATGCCACGTCTGGAAACGGAGAGAGGACTGTGGAGGCGGTCACAGGTATTCATAGGTGTGACTCATTTAAATACAAACTCCATTCCTGATTTACTTTTTTAAATGTGAAAATATACTTGGAGTTCGCTCCTCGCGGTTCCATCTGTATCTCCCTGCCTGGGGTTGCCTCCTGAAAGCTCTCCCCAGCCCAGGCATCCGGACTCTCTGGTTCCTGCCCCACTTCAGACTCACAGGGGCCCCTCACTCCCCAAGGACCCTGCAGTTAGGATTCCGGGGGGCTGGCCTGGAGAGCTCAGCCCCAGCATGGGACTGCCCTGGGTGTGCACAATAATGCGTGTCTGGGCCGGCAGTGATGCCAGGACATTGGGGAGGCTGGAGAAGCCGGAACGTTCTAGCAGCTGAGAGCACCTCTTAATTCAGTTGTAGAGCCCCAGAGGATGCGAGCTCCCAGCGAGGCTGGAGATATGACAAGAGCCAGGTAGTGCAGGGCTTCAGGGAGTCCCACAGCCTGAGACCCCCCTTTTTCTTTTCCAGAGCAGCTGCCCTGAGCCTTGTTAGAGGTGCAACAGCAGACTCAGTCATCACGTAGCACGACGGGCTGATGGCAGCTCGGCCTCGGCAGGTGGCAGCGACATGGAGGAGGGTAGACAGGTGTTAATGGGCAAAGCTGCTCTGGACGTCAGGAGCCCCACTGGACGTGGGAGGTGGCGGGAGCGGGTGCCAGGGCGGATTGAGAGAGGACAAGTCGCTGTCCAGCGGCGGGGCCGCGTGAGAGCAGGGGCGGCTGATCAGAGCTGGTGAGTGGGAGCTGTTTACTGCAAAACCACCCCTCCCCCAAGAACAACCTTCTTGTTGAGTTTGTTTCCTGTGGAGGTTTCATGTAAGCAGAGAAAGGTTGAATAGACAGGAAGGAAATACAAAGGAAGGAAGGAGGGAAGGAGAGAGGGAGGGAGGGAGGGAGGGAGGGAGGGAGGGAGGAAGCCCCAGCTAATTCTGACACTGGAAGCGACAACAAGCTTCTGTTCCCTGCTGACATTTCTGTTTTGAGATCTAGTTAGTTACAAACATAGTTACCAGAGTGATGCTCCATGAGGCACCTTAAGGAGTGAGGTACGACGGGCAGAACGGGACCTGCGATTCCGAGCTTCCTCTCTGAGTGTGTCGAGGAAGAAATCCGGCGATCTCTGCCCTGGGAGGGTCTGAGAAACTACTTAGCGGCAAGCCATCGAGAGCTTGCCACCTAAAGGAAAGATATGTTCAGGAAATGTATTCACATATTTTAAAATGTATAAAACTATTTTGTCGTGATATGAGCACATAGAGAGTTTGTGAAAGAATGCCTAAAGGCACACAGAAATACCAAACTGTGGACCGTGGGCCCCCGTGGTTGGGAAATGCGGTAGGCTCGGTGTGATATTTGGGGATAAATGGCTCTGTCTACTTTTTGTAAAATTAAAAAATAGTAAAAATATAAAAAACATATACATCAAAATGTTAATAACTAGTGCATCTAAGATGCTAAGACTCTAAGGTGGTACCTGTTATATCATTTTCATATTTCCTGCATAATTGAAATTTTTATGACTAAATGTTTAAAACATTAAAATGGAATTTTTATGTTCAGTGTAGCGTAGTGTGGGGACCATTCCATGGCTTGGAGAGGCAGTAGGTTCTGTTTCCCAGCTTGTTACTCACTAGTTCTTCAATCATAATTTTAAAGTAATCTCTGCTTCTTTAGTTCTGTTTGAAAAAAGGCTGTATCACGGCTAAACACATGATTCTTTGAAACGGTTGCTGCTTTAACGAGTGGTCAGTCCTGATACCTTGTTTTCCTGGCAGGGCTAACTGGTCACAGTGAGTCACGGAACCCACACTCGGCGTCACTTTCCTTCCTTGTGGTGAGGAGAGCAGCGGAGGGTTCGTTGTGGCAAAAGGGTGGGTTTTTAAGCCAGAAGATTGGTTCTAACTTACCTTTTTATACAAAATGTACTAATGAGAGCAAATCAAACGACTACCATGGAAGTCAATGTCTTTAATGCCGTGGTCTGGGTTTTGACCTCCAGGACTTATGTTGCTATTTTGCTTATGATAAAACAATGCATCTGCTCCTCACAGCACTGTAACAGCGTGGTGATACTGACCTAGCACACTGCACCTTAATATACTTAAAAATCAATGCCCAGATGAAGAAACATGGGAACACACGGGTGACACACGCATGAGAAAGCATGCCAGTCACTCACGCATCATCTGACCCAGCGTGCAACGTAAACACACTGGAGCATCCGGTTCTCAGAGCAAGAACTGGAACATGACTGGCACCCAGGCGTCGTGTGTCCCTTCTGGTGGCGTCCCCGACACTCAGGCAGTTTTTGTCCTGAATCGCCTGCCTGCACTTGAACTTCGTATGAACCCCCTCAGTGTGTGTCTGACTGGTGATGCTCATCAGAGTACTGGGAGGGTCATCACACGTTGTTGTAGTTGTCATTTGCTCTTACTCGCTAGGACCTGACAGGAAGGGGCTTTTTCTTTCTTTCTTTTTTTTTTGGTGGAGCAGGAGAGTGTGCACGTTTTCAGCTTCGGGAGCAGCGGTTGCTGTGCCCACCACCTGGCTGGGCTGTGGCGGGGTGACAGCAGGCCCGGTGGCACGTCGGCAGACAGGTGTGTTGGCAGACAGGTGTGTTGGCAGACAGGTGTGGCGGCATTCCCGTGAGGCTCCGTGTTACAGGCCGGGTGGGGCTCGGGGTCAGCTGGAGGGCTGCCGTTCGCTGAGTCTGGCTGTGTAACCTCCCGCTGATGACACAGCACCCTTATTTGTCCCTCCTGTTTCTGATGGACTCGGGGCTGCGTTCAGTTTCGAGCCGTGATGCAGAGTGCACATGTGCGCATGTTCCTGTCCATTGGATCGGCACACGCGTGCGTGTGTGCTTCTGTGAGCCTGAGAGCTGGGTCACAGGACATGCAAAAGGCCCGCTTTCGCTGAGACGCCCGAGAGATTAGCAGCAAGGCTCTACCCCTTACGTTCCCGCCCGTCGGAGTTTCCTCTGATTGGCCTGTTTCACAGTGTTTGGTGTTCCTGTCTTCTCAGTCCTCTCGGCGGGTGTGCGGTAGGGGCACATTTCAGTCTGAATTTGCGTTTTCCTGACCGCCGATACAGTGAAGCACCTTTTCTTATGCTTGTGGGCATCTACGTTATTTTTCGTGGAGCCTATTCAAGTACTTCACTCATTTTCTATTTGGTGGTCTGCCCTTTTTTATCGCTCACCTTCGCTGAGATATGACTGACATGTAACACTGCAGGAGTGTAAGGCATAGAACATTTCTTTATACTCAGCTTTGGCTAACACCTCCAGCATGTCACATAATTAACATTTTTTTTTTGGTGTGGGGAGACTTAACTTTTACTCTCTTAAGCAGTATTACACTACTCTATAAAGGAATGCTTTGCTCTCGGCCCCTCCTGGTCCCCGGGTCCCTGGGCTCCTGCGAGCCCCGCAAGGTTTCGCTGCCTTGGTGACTGTGGTGTCTAGTACGCTGCCCAGAGCTCTCCCTCAGATCCTCTTCTCGTGGGCTGTCCCTCCGTCTCTCATGCCCGCGGAGTTAAAGTAACCGCTTTCAGACACCGACCCCGAAGTGTGGTGCTGCGTGCTTCTGGCAGTACTCTGAGGCTAGTTTCTCACTGGAGAAAACCGAGTGCAGGGGCTGGCACAAATAACGCCCCTGGGCATCACAGAATCATGCACCACGGAATCGTAAGTGTGTACTTCTGTAGCAGAGCAGTATCACACCGCAGCACGCCGTCTGACATCTTAGGTGGAATGGTCAAATCGCCGTCCATCTCGAGGGAGAGAGACACCCACGCACCCTGACGACCACACTCACGCAGGCGTGCTTCTACCGGACTCGTACCTCTCGCTCACGGAGAGGGTGAAACGATGTTTTGGCCCCGAGTGCAGGGCCTGGAACACAGCAGGCACCCTGGGAACGTCTGTCCTTCCAACGCCCAGGCCCACGAGGCGGCGGGGACAAGAGGACTAGAATGGCCGAGTGGTGGACGAAGGCCCCTCGAGGCCTCCTCGGGCTCCTTCTGCTGCAGGCGTTGCGTTGGGCTTTGTGTTCTCGTGGCCATCAGTGCCTGTCCCAGACTCTCGCTGAAACGGGGAGGGAGCAAGGGTGTGGGCAGGCAAAGGCTGCACTTCACTGCCTGTCTGAAAGGGAGCCGGCCGATGCCTTTGCCGAGTTACGGAACGTTGACCGCAAACCCGTCTCTGGCTGGTTTGGGTGACTCCAGGTGGATGCTCCGCAGGACAGTGGAGGCGGGGAGACAGGGTTCCCTTCTCTGGTGGCAGCCTGAGCACCCACGGGCAGGGGCCGTCTGCCCGGCTGGCGAAATCATCGTGCTAATGAATGGGGATCCCTGAGTGAGTTCTTTAGCATCCGGCAGGAAAGAGCTGCTTCTCCGAATGAACTACAGGCCTAGAGCTGAATGCTAAATAACTTCCACACGCAGGCAGCGCAGAGGCCAGCGCAGCAGCAACACCAGCACGGCGGGTGGGGGGTCCCCGGAGCCTTGGGCAGGGCCTCCTCCTCAGCCCCAGCCGGACTGCTTCCACCCCAACAGCACGAACCCAGCAGCACCTAGAGCCACGGATGTTTTTCTCGTCTGTATTCCCAGACTTTGTGGTGGGGGAGGTGGGCCGGGGGTGAGCTGCGAGGCTGACCAGGCTGCGGGGGGCCGGCCGACACCTCCCACACCTCCTGGCTCCGGGGCCCCTCTGAGGGGCTGCAGGGCGGGCTCTTCCATGGATGTCAGCCCTCATGGTTGGCCTTTGTAGCCACTTGTTCCCTGACTGCGTGGGCTCCCCCGATACTGGAAGTAGCAAATCCTTTTCTGGTTGATGGTACTGGGTATAGCTACATTGTCTATTTTTAACTTACAGGAAAAAATTTACAAATTCATCTGTGGTTTCTCATTACACTTTCTGTGGATCTGTGTTAGGATGCATGAAACGTGGTGTTCTTAGAATAAAGTCAGTGCAAAGGAATCGTGAGGTTCTGGGCAGAAAGGAACGAGGGGTCCTTGAACTTCAAAATTTCTGCTTCGTTGGGGTCACGTCTGCACAAACCCCACCAAACAGCTGCTCCTGTTCCCATATCTTGCCGTCGCCCACGAAGGCCTTGGGAGAGGCGAAGGCTTTAGGTGTGACATTTCCGCCCACTTGGGGGTGAGTTCTGTCACGTCTGTCTTCCCTCTCTTAGAATGGAAGCCACCCGTGGGACTCCCCCGTGCAGCCTGGGACTGAGTGCTCACAGTGGCTCTGTGGCCAGAGCCTGGCCCCCAGCAGCAGCGCGGTAGCGTGGACCAGCGGGCCAGTCACTGTCCTTGGGCGGCGTGAGTGGGGACAGCTGTCCTGGGCCTCAGGTGACTCTGTTTTCAAGGTTGGTGGTGCTCATTATCCAGGTGGCTCAGCAGGGCTGCTGTGGATATTGATGAGGCAAAATCATGTGCCCTGCACATCCAAATGAAAACACAGTCACTGATTCCAGCCGATAGTAGATGGGCGGCGTGTCCGCGGTGAGAAGGGAGTGGGAAGTGTTTGGGGTTACACAGGCATGCAGCGCCCTTGAGACCAGTTTAAATGTACACTCTCCAGTCTGGTCCTCGCAGTGTCTATGCGGTCGGTCTTCCCAACTTTCTCACGCACACGCCGGGCGGCCCTCCTGACACGCCACACACGAGCCCTCTGCAAAACATGCTCCTGTTGCTGCCGATCCCGTCTGTCCCCCAAAGCTCACGTCTCAGTTCTTCACTGCCTCTCTGCAGGCTTCCCCCCGGCCCCCTCGCGGGGATGGGCTCACGAGTGTCCACGCAGACCCCGGCCAACTGTTCGGTGTGGTGCGCCGACGGCTCTGGTCGTGGCTGCTGTCCGCGAGAGTGAGTCACACTCCGGCTTCTCCCTTAGACCGGTGGCTTCCAAACACATAACAAGAGAAAGAACCCATGGACGTGGGGAGCAGCATGGTGATTACGGGGAGGGGGTGGACTATGGTATAGGGGAGATAAATAGTGATGGAAAAAACATTAAAGTAAAAGGTTAAAAAAAAAAGATCATGCTCGGGAACCAAAATGAATGTCAGGAACAACTGACAAACCAACCGCCCCAAATCTCCTAGTTTCAGTCGCACACACAAGCAAAACCTCCATGCTTCTCCTTCAGCCACGAGGAACCAGGTGACGTAGCTGTAATGAAGACAGGTTTGCCACTGAAGCGTAGTGACATCTGCACACACTGAGGGGCACAAGCTGCAGACACGTTGGCGTGTTAGTGGAGATGTAAGCTGTGACCTGCTCCCAGTAGCACAGGAGACTGGGAAAGTGGAGAGGGCTCCGAGTCCGGGTGCTGAGAAGCACCAGACACACATGCAGTCATGGGCTAGAGACCGAGGTCCACCTGTGCAGGTGCTGCGGGGCCGCAGCACTGGAAGCAGATACCTGCCGACTGCAGGAACAGCCCCCCTGGGAGCACCCACCCGGGGAAGAGCAGGGGACGGAGTTTCCCTTTACCACCCGCCTCTCACTGTGGGCTGGCTCCTCCGAGCGTGAGCTGGCCCAGGGCACGGGACGGCAGGGCAGAGCTTGTCCTTGACCCCGAGTAAGGACGTGCCTGGGGGGCGGGGGCAGACACCTGGGTGGCCTCCTGGGAGCTGGGCTTGGATGAGGGGCCTGGCAGCGAACACGCCCGAGAAGGACCCTCCGAGGGGCCACCTGCTTCTTCGTTTTTCTGATATAGGTGGGCTAACATTTCCAGAACAAATCAGACAAAAATCTGAAGGACACGGGGGGAGCAGCCATGTTTTATTTTTTATTTCCAATCCCAGGTTGGGACTTGGGAAGAAAACCAGGGCGTTAGAATTGATTTTTATATATTTAATACGGCCGGAGCTAATGGATTATAGATTTTTGCAGCATTAGGCTCGGTTAGAGGTGCAGGCTTTGAGCCACAGTTTCAAAGAACTTGGGAAGAATGGTTGCTTTTTACTTTTTTAAAAAATCAGACCAGAATATCTCTCTGTAGGCTATTTTAGTTTATGTGTAAGCTCCTGAAATCCGGAAAGGGCAGAATTTCAGATAATCATCATCACGTTTTTGTGTTTTCGGGCAACTCACAAGGGTGAGCCTGGGATACTGGTGACAGGTGGTGGTAGAGCATGCCCGTTTGGGCAGGGTCTTGTTCCCGTGTGTCAGACTCGGTAGCCGTGTGGTAGGGAGTATCCGTGTAGAAGAGGTTAACTCGTGTTCCCCCCGTCTTTTCCAGTCCAGGTTCTGTGTACAGCTGCCTCCAGGTTTCACGTCTGGGGACTGGTTACCTCTCTCTGGTGCCTGCATGTGTGGATCCGAGTGTCCCAGCTCCTTCTCACTCACGCTCTGCAGGATGGTGGGGTTGAGATGTTGTCTCCTGGGGCAGGAGTCAGACCCCTGGGGTGCCGATCTTCCCCCAGGAGAACTGTGAGAGTGTGTGTGAGGGGCCATGCACATCAGATGCAAAGGCTTCAAAACTAAACCCAGAGGGGATGTCTCTGACCTGGACTGCTGGGCCAACGGTACGAGGAACACCCAGGAGGACACCGAAACCAGACCCAGCCCTCAGATCCGAGGGACCGGGACAAGGAAGGGAATACCCAGTGACTTACGGGACCGTTGATTAGGACAGGAGTTGTGTTTGTGACTCGAGACCTCGGGCGTGCTCAAGCTTCAGTGCAGAGCGTGGGAGGGGCCGAAAGACTGAAGATTTTTGAAATGTGAATGGAAGAGTTTCCTTTTTTCCCATTTGAACGTGGGATAGAATTTTAATACAAAATGCACACAGCTCTTTGGTGTATAGGGCTATGGATTCACACACACACACACACACACACACACACACACAGACTGTGAGATATTAGTACTTCCTGCTCTCCTGGGAAGGAAAGACAGAGGGTGGATCGATGAAATCTAAAAACGGGGTATTCACAGCATTTCTTGTGTTTTATTACTTAAAAGACCTTCTAAGCAACGATGACATTTTGTGAAAAATGATTGGGAGTGCATGAGTTTTATGAAATGACTGGATGTATTTTCTGCGCATCATAACTATTCATTGTTACCAATTGTTTTAAAACGTAGATGCGGCCTCATCTCCTGCCAAGATGCAGACCTCTGTCCCTGGAATGGGGACAAGAGTGAGGAAAGGCCAGGCATACAGGTTGCAGGTAATAAGAGAATGTCACCAGGACAGATCACCGACAGAACGCAGGACCGGGTCACATCCGAGACAAGGGAAACGCAGCTTCTGTCCCCGTGGATCCCTCCGCTCAGGAGGTGCTACTCTTAGTAGGTGGGCTTCGGGATCCACCGCCAGGGGAGAGATCCTGACAGACCTAGAATCCCAAATGCGGCACAGGCACCAGCAGGAAGAGTGGGTTCCATCCGGCAGGCTGTCGTTCCATCCTAACTCCAGCCCCGCCCACACACGGGGTCAGCATGAAGGGGCCCCAGCACAGGACAGGGGGAGCTGGGTGTCACGCAAGTGTGACGTCCTCGGGGTGTCCCAGCGTGTTGGCCGAATGCAGAAAGGGCCGGAGAGGAGACACTGGTTCCCGGAACTCCGGGGGGCTAACCTGGGGCCCGGGGTTGGAAGGAGGGCGGCCCGCAGTGGGAACCAGGGGAGCGAGGCCACCCCACGAGCCACCAGACTTCCCTCTCAGGCTCTCTCTGCTCATTTCCTTCACGCACTAGAGGGAACCGCTCTGCTGAACTTGACCCTGCCGGGCCCCGCTGGTCGTGAATCACGGCTGGGCAGGTCTGTGTCTTCACCTGAAGTCTTTGCTGGCCAGGATGAGACTCCGCTTTGTGGATACAGCACTGAGAAAACAGCCCTTTGCCTCGAGCGATAAAAATGATTGACGGTTACGACTCCCAAGGAGGAACTGTTGGAAGCCATGGTGTTATTTTCAAAAGACAACAGCTACATTGAAAAAAAGAGTTGGAACATTTGTCGCTGGGGAAAGAGTTTTCTTGACTTTCTCTTATTAACCAAGGTGATTTATGAAGGCACCTGGAGAGCCAAGGCTATTAGGAAAAATATCGTATTAAAAGTGAAATCTCAAGTTTGTTCAGGGGAGAGAGTAGCCTGTTAAATTTGTAAGGATTACAGAGCAATGTTTTCCAAAGAATTAAAGTGTTTGCTACCACCGTTTTCTTGTTTGCTTTGTATCAAAAGACAAGACTAGAATAAACCGGATGTATCGTACGAAGTAAGTAAAGTAAGTAATTATGTTTCTTGAAGCTTTTCAAGTCTTTGAGTTTACCTGTGTGTTCATGCATGTGCTGCCTCGATACAAAACACATTCTCTGTCGTTTTCACTGAGTTATAATTTATTCTCAGTGAAGTGTTTAAATACTAGGCCTGTGTGCATGCTGCTGCAATCACCCCGGATTAAATAAGTGAACATTTTCATTCTCGCCAAGTTCCTGTTACCGTTTCACGGGTTTCTTGGTCTTGGTTGGAGCTGACGTTGTCTCTCCGTTTGCTCGCCTGGCTGACACCCTTTACCTCTGCGACCAGACCCCTTCCACCCCCTTCTCTCCCCTCCACGCGTGTCTTGGAAAAACAAGACAAAACGAAACAGCAGAAGTGAAGCAATAGCTGGGATACTTACTCGTGCCAGCTGACATCTTTCCTTTGAGGTCGGATTCACAGACGGTGACCACCCACTGCAAGCGTGTGGCAGACTGTGTTTGTGTAACGCCCCATGGTCATCACCATCTGATCCGGGATACCTCCACGGCCTTGTCCTCACTGGCACTCGTTGCATGCCCCTCCCCCAGCCCCTAGGCATTGCCGATCGCCATTCTGGCTTTATGGATTCACCTACTCTGGACTTTTCAAATCAATGGACAGTAATTTATGGCCTTTTGTGTCTGGCTTACGTCACTTAGCAAAATGTTGCCGAAGTTCATCTATGATGTGGCATTTGTGTTTGTGGCTGAATGACCCGCTGCACGCATGTTCTTGTGTGTTTTTATTTCTCCTGCCGCTGGGCCCGTTTCGGCTTTCTGGCTGCCGTGAGTGACGCTGCCGCGCGTGGCTGCACGAGGTCACGGCTGGCCCCCAGCTGTCAGCGCTCGGTTCTGCACCCGGGGCTGCAGTGCCGGGTTCCGTGGCGACTCCATGTGGAACTTGCGGAGTCGCTGCCACAGGTGTTTCCGAAGGGACGGAACCGTCTGGGCACGAAGTGGCGTGTCATCCTGCTCTCCCTGCACCCTTCCTGCCTAGCTGAGAGTGTGGAGTTTATTTCCGTGCAGAGCCCCGTTTGGGGCCTCTGGTGATTTACCAGGGTTCTGTTCAGGTGGATTTTGACAATTTCATCAGTGTTCCCACTGATTTTGCGGGGGGAGACGACCGTTGCAGGTTCCTGGTGCCTCTGTCCCCAGCAGCGTCTGCCTGGATCTCGTCTTCGCCCTGCTCTGCTTTGGTCTCAGTGGCTCCCACGGGAGCACAGCGCCGGCCACTCATGGGCTCCGCTGCGTGACTACCGACCTGCCCTCTGACCAGCAGGCCAGAGGGAGAGCTAGCTCAGCGTCTCCTGTGCTGACAGAAAGGTCATTAAGTGCCAGCCGAATGTCCGATGAGTGTTTGAGTCATATTTCTGTTTTGTTTCAAAAATATTTGGAGAATATTAACTTGATACATACATATTTACCTATGAAAACAGATGTATTTTATTTTATATATATCATTTATATTTAAATTATGTGTATATCATTTGTTTCAAATATATATATGAGTTTAAGATAGAAATTTTAAAAGTATGTTTCCTTAGTATGTGTCCTTGGCTGACTCTGAGTCGTGATTAAGGAGGAGGAAGGAGAGTAGTTTGTCCGTGGAGAATCACGGTTCTACTCCAGCCAGCGTGTCTGATATGGGCAGAGAGCTCTGGTCTAAGACACCAGCCTGTGGTGAGTGCTTGTCCCGTTCTCAGTGTTCGTGTTTGTGGGGGGATGCAGGTGACGGCTTGTTCGCACACACTGCGCCCCGTGGTGTGGTGACCGCTGCCACCGCCTCCTGCATTCCTTCCCCTCCCCCAGCTGACACTCTGTCCCCATCAAACTCAAAGCCCCATCCTGCACCCGGCCAGCTCCTGGAAAGTTCCCTTCCACTCTCTGTCGCTGTGGGCCTTCCAGGCCAGTCGTGTGTGTGCACCCTGTAGTGTCTGCCTTGTTTCATGCAGCACATTGCCCTCTTAGCATGACTCCAGGCTGTGACGTGCGCCAGACTTCACTCCACACTTGCTTGTTTGGACGTGTACCAGCCATTTCACTGGACAGCGTGCTTCCTGGGGGCAGGGGGCATATTTTCAGTGTCCCTGTATCGCCGGTACAAATAAAAGCTTGATGACCGAGGACACGGACACTTACACATTTAGTGAATGTTTTTAGCTTTGTCCGCACTCATAGTGGACACACGGGGGCCTCCATATCCTGGCTGGTGTGAGTGTCGCTGTGATACCTGCTTCCCAACCTTGTGCGCACACGTTCAGCATGGCAATGGCTGGATCCTACGGCCCGTGTTTAACGCTCAGGGGCGCCTCCACGCTGCTTTCCAGAGAGGCTGCCCCGTGGGCAGCCTCATCACCGACAGCGTTCCAGGCTTGCGGTTTCTCCACACCCTGGCCGACGTGTCTCGTCGTCTTTGTAGAGTCATTGTGACAGATGTGAGGTGAGTTTTTAAAGAAAATGAGGTAAGAATTTAAAAAATGCATATGTGATAAAGTATACTGTTACCTTTTCCTTTTCCTAATTCCAGTAGAATTGGAAACATTTAAATCACACTTACCATTTTCCATTTTATTTTATTAGGTATATTTTATATCCACCTGCTCATAAATGGGAATTAAATGGGGGTAAGAATTGAGTTCCTCTGTATTTAATCTCCTTTAGTTCTGTGCTATACGGTAGAGAGAGTCACACTGATTAATGGAATAATTACTCACTAAATTTAAATTTAGTGATAATTATGAAGCAATTCAGAAAAAAGCTATCAACATTCAAAGTTTGCACCATCCAGTCACTTAATATTAGTTGTTATAGTGGATGAGTAAATTATAGTTTTTATAGATTTAATCTATCATGATGATGGCTTCTGAGCTCATACTCACGAGGGACTTTTCTAATTCTTGATGAGATATATCTATTTATTTTCAAGAGTGCTAAGGCCAAGCAATTCAGTCTCTTAACAGTGCTTGCTTTGCTGTGTTTTAAAAGAACAGCTAACCCAGCAGCAAATACTGCCGTCTGTCTCGGTCTCAGAGAGTGCGCTGCGTGTCAGGACGTTTAACCCGTTTAATCTGCAGAAATAAAACCCAGTGTCTGCCTGCATGGACACATCTTCGCCCAACACTTTAAACTCGGGGGTGTTCAGCATCACTCACCAGCGGGGGCGTGAAAGCAGGAAGGTACACCCTCGCGCTCGTTAGAATGGCTGCCATCAGCGAGTCCCGTGACAGTGTTGGTAAGGAGTGGAGAAAGGGTGTCCTTGCATGTCACCGGTGGGCCTGCAGAGGTGACCTTGTACATCATCCACCAGTGGGTCTGCAGAGGAAGGGAACCAGGCGTGGTGTGGGATTTGGCAGAGAATCAGGGGCAAGTCTCGGTTTGCACCGTCGGCAATCCGGTGGATGCTGCTGGTCACTGAGATGGGCAGGTTGCTGGGGGCAGTTCCAAGGACGAATGCGTGTATTATTATTCCGCAGGGAGGGCCCCAGCTGACCTGCAGCCCCCTGGCTGTGACAGGATCTAGGGCTTTCACCCCCTGGTGTGCCCGCACTCAGCCCTCTGCCCGAGGAGTCGGGGCCCCTGTGAGCCCACGCAGCCCTGCTTGCCCTCCATGGCCACATAGAACGTGGGAGGGAGACGCTTGCTTCCTTGTGGCAGTTCTCTCCTGAGCAGGTGCCTGCTCAGTTCCCAGAGTCCCACGGGCTCCAGACAGTCCCACGGATGTGCTGTTTACTGTGGTTCTCTCTCCTCCTGAAACCCAGTTCCCTCCTGAGGGCCGTTTCCACGAGCTCTGGGACCTCCACTGGAGCCAGGAAAGCCAGAAGCCCAGGGCCCCTGGCCTGGCTGAGTCCTCCGGTACAGAGTGGGTGGAAGTCGGTCCCACCATCGGGAGTGGGGACAGTCCAGCTGGCCAGCTCTGCTCTAAAGCTGGGTCACCAAACCCTGAGGACAAGGCAGGGCTGTTTTCCTGCCCGTGCTGGTGCAGAGTGATTATTGCTCCAAATTGCATCTTTGTCTCTCTGCAGCTGGAATCTTAATTGGCTGGGCTATTTCTGTCACGGCTGCTGGAGATCCTACCCTCCTCCAGCGGCTGTGTCTTCCCCCGCCCTCAGCACATGGGAGGCAGGTAGGTGTTGTCCTGGGCACGGGCTCGTGGGTGGCAGGGATTCACCAGTTGTGAAGCCTGCCTGTGGGCCACTCAGGAGCCTGGGGGAAACCAGCTGCCTGAGGGCAAAGGGGCTGGGAAGGCTGGGAAACCTGTACTGGAAGCCAGCAGCCCTTACAGAGTTGGTTTAAGGCTGGCTCTGCCCCATAGGCGGCGGGTCCCCCAGGTGCTGCTTATTCCTGGGGGCAGGTGAGTGTGAAGTCAGGTGAGGGAGTGGAAGGCCAGAGCCCGTGCAGAACCCGGGGGATTGTAATTCCTTCCCAGTGATTTCGGCCCAGGCCCGGGCCCAGGTGCGTTCCCTGGGATCAGACCTACCTAAGGCTACCTACCTTCAGCTGGCCCAGCCAGAAACGTGAGACCAGGTGGGCCGGCTGTCACTTTGGAGTGGTCTGGCCTCCCAGGCCTGCTCCACCTGCTTCTGTGCCGGGCTGGGGGTTCCCTGAATCCAGAGTTAGAGGGGGATTTGGTTCTGAATCTGCCGCTGGCCTCGGGCAGCTCATCACCCATAGGCCCCTGCTCCTCTCTGCTGATGCTGGTGAGCTTTTCTCCCAGACCCCCTCCGCTACGTTCTCGGCTTCCTTGTCTTCGCTGGATGTCTCCTGCCACCGTTGGGCATCTGCACACCCTCACGGTTCATCGGCGAAGATGCCTCGGTGCAGGGTGCAGGTGAGTGGGCCGACCCCTTCCTCTGCTCCCGGCTCTGAAGGTAAGAACGATGTGCTTACGAATACCGCGTGACCCATGCAAAACACGCCTGGGCAGGGGCCCCTGTCGGGGACCTGCGTGTGGAGTGCACCGGAGCTGTGTGGCGACCGCGTCCTGGAGTCAGCGTTTTCGCCAGCCCTCCATCACTCAGTGCGTGCTCGTCAGAAACTTCATTAAAAAGAGTCCTTTCACTGGAATCACCTTTGAAAGTCAACCAAACGCTTGCTAACACCTTGACAATGTCCTCGAAGTTTGAATTGTTTCCACGTCCTTGCTAGCAGTTTGCTGACTTTTATCAAAACACCCTTGTTGTTCTTTTTTTAATTCCCTGTGAAATGGGTTTTCGCTACTCTATTTTAAGATGATCTTTCTCCATTTTAAAAAGATTACCTATCATCTTTTATCTTTAATTGCATTACAAAAAATCTAAGGCTTATTACTAAAAAAAAAATTGTGTGGGCTAGCTGTGGTATTTTTAGGAACCGTCCTTTGTGAAGAGGCACCGGAGAGGAGGGCCTAGGGAAGGTGGGGAGGGAAGGCCGGGTCGTGAGTCTGCTCTGAGAGTCAGACGGGACACGTCCCGCGGGGGTTTCGGGCGCTTCCTGGCAGTCACTGGACAGCCAGCAGCCGCCAGCGCATTCACGGACTGGGAAACATTGCTGCTTCTGTAGTGCTTGGGAAGTAAATTCAAAGCTACTGGACAGAGTTCAGTCACGTGGTAGGGGAGTTGGCTGAAACACCCGCCGACAATCATAAAAGTGGGCACCCCCTGAGCAGCACGGGCGGAGAGCGGAGTTGGTGCGGTGCAGCGGTGCTCAGGGGCCCCGTCCCTGACCCGGCTCGCCTCGCCGACGGTGACTTTGCCCTCTCCATGTTCCTGTTTGTGAAATGGGGACAGGAATCACAGTCCTCTCCTTGTGGGGTGGTTGTGTGCATTAAATAAAATCCTAGGAAAAGAAGTAGCTACACAGTACTTGGTATACGATAAACTTGGAACCAGCTACTGCCTAGTTTGAACATTGGATACCTGGCTCCTGACTCTTCTCATGGTCACCAAGCCTCTAGAAGCTAAGATGGGATTTGGGGCGGTGAGTCCATTCCCTGCCCAGTTAGGAAGCTGGATGTGCACTGGTTTGCATTAATAAATTGTGACACTCCCCCTGGAGGTGCAGGGAGGAGCGACCCTGTGGGGTACCGGGGGTCCTGCGGTGGCCGGAGCCCCTCTGCTCCCCAGGCCCGCTGCGGGCTGGGTGTCTGTGGGGTGGGGTTGTGGAGATCAAGTGCAAAGAGGCTGTCTCTCTCCCATGAGGCGTTTGGCCTGCTGGGCACAGGTGAGGGGACCGCCGTGGCCATGTGTGGAAGGCTTCCCGGGGAGGCTGCAGGGGGGGCACGGTGGCAGCGCCACCCAAGCCCGTGGGAGTGTGGCCAGGGAGCTCCCCCCCCCAGGGGCGGCGCTCTGTGAGCCAGGAGAGCGTCCCTGGGGAGGGGCCCAGCCGCATAGAGGGGCAGGGCCAGAGAGGGACCCGACCTTGAGGTTCTCAGAAGGCTTTTTAAAGACGTTCGAATTGCGATGCAAAGCCGCTGAGAGTTACGGGTGGGTTTTAGCGTGGAAAAGGACACAGTGGAGCTGAAGTTTTGAAAGCTTCCTCTGCCAGTTGGGTGGAGGCGGGTCAGAGGGGACGGGGACGGGGGTCCGTCATGAGTTGGCCGGTGAGGTTGGTCTCCCTGAGGGGTGACTGGCCTTCGTCTCACTTGGGCGCTGGCAGCGGTGCGGGGCATGGGCTCACAGGTGCCCCGGGTGCAGTGGTGGGATTTGGTGGCAATTGGATGGGAAGCCCTTAAGGCCGGGGTGTCGGACTCATTTTCCCTGGGGGCCACATCAGCCTCGCAGTTGCCTTCCAAGGGCTGAATGTAATCTTAGGACTGTATACATGTAACTGCTCCTTAGCTAGGGGCAGAAACAACGTGCCGGGCCAGATAAAACAAGGTGGAGAGCGGGATTCGACCCGCAGGCCCCGTGTTTGCCCCCTGTGGGGGAGGGATCGCAATTGCCTCTCAGGGCTGCTAAGACCACAATGCAGGTTTGTCAAACCTGCTGGCATAACATCCACAGGGTCTAGAACCTTCACAAGGAAAGCGTTTGCCCAAACCTCTCTCAGGTCCTTTCTCCACTGGGTCCCAAGTCCTCTGTATACTCTATTGCAAAGCATTGTCTGTTGCTCTGTATCTGTCCGTCTGTCCACCCGACCTCTGTTCACGTAGTTTGTCTTTTGTTTGCAAGAAATGATGTATAGCCTTCTAGCTGTCCCATCTCCGCTCTCATCCCTGCCTCCTCCTCCGTTTGTCCTCAGTTTACTTGGCAGACTTGAGATGTGATTCCTCTCTCTCCTTTGAAAACTATCCTATATTTGCTTCCTCCAGTACTGCTGATAATTATACTAAGTAGCTTAGCTGCATTCACCGCGGGTCTCTGTCAGGAAGGGACCACCCACATGCACGATGTTTTCAGGTCTCCTGTTGTGGTGCTGGTCTTCCTCTGTCTTTTCACGAAGCCGTGCTACCCTCCGGCTGTGCCTGCTCTGCGCCAAGCCTCAAGGCGGGGTGGGGGGGCTCTCACCGCCAGTCTCGGGTCTCCGATCCTGTCCCTTCTGCCTTCACGTACAAATGACGGTTCAGCTGTGTCCCGTTCCCGGCTTGCCCCTTTCTGCATTTACATGGATGCGGTCAAATCATTTTTGCCAGTTTTCCTGGGTGGACCCTTCTCTGAGGCCTCCTTTGTGTATTGAGAGATTTTTCATGTATAAAAGATCACTCGGTGGTGCAGCAAATTCTTGGATCGCGCGGCTACCCGTCAACAGGCCTCAGATCTGCCTGGGTTGTCTTCTTAGGTTTCCGAGCTGAAAAGGAGCCCAAGTTTTCTCTCTGCGTAGGGAACTTTTTTCAGCTAATGCCTAGGTGTTTTAAAATGTGTTTTGTGTATCCTCAAAATCCAATGGCATCAGGATGTGTTTGACTGGCATTACCTTTAATTATTTTTCTGGAACTTGGCGATCACTCTTGATCTGCATACTTAGATCATTTTCCAGAAAACGATGAGGGTTTTTTTAAATAATTTTTTGAGCTGGCATGAGTTCAGGTTTGGCATCTTCAAAGGGATCTTTGAAGTTGCTCCACCTGTCAGTGACTCAGGCCCACCCTTGCAGTGGCCCACGATGCTTCTCCTGCCCACTCAGCCATGGCCGATGGACAGCAAAGGGCCCTTCTTCCACCCACACAGCAGAACCCACTGCTGGGTGTGCATACGCGCAGGAGACGAACCTGTCCTTTGTGACGGCGTGGCAAACACTTTCCTGACTGGTTTCTTGTCTTTCTGCCTTGAGTGGGTTTCAGCCAAGCAGCAACGATCTGGCTTTGTGGTCAGATTTGTGTTGTGCTCAGACCTTACTCTGATGGCATCTGAATTGCTGGCTGTGCTCAGAAACGACTTCTCAGAATTAAGATAAAACAAAAACAAAAAAGAAACAGACAAACAAAAACCTGCATGCTCCTTTTCAAGACCTTTTGCCTCACTTCTCCGGTTGGATGTCTGTCCCCGCTGGTGTTTCTTAGGTGTCGGTTGGGCCGTGGATACTGCCTTTTCCTCAGGCGTCTATCTGGTTATCGCAGCAGCATCACTGACTTTTGTCCCACTGATTGGAAGTGCTATCTTCATTATTCACTCACGTTTTCTGTGTATGGACATCTTTATTTTTATGTTTTCCACCCTGTTTCCTCCACCTGTTTGTCTGATTGGCAGTTCACATAGCTCCTGTTAGCCCCTACTTGACCGTCTGGCAAGGAATTCCTTTTATTTACCTGCGTTTTATAGGTTATTTGTGTGATACGTTTTACTACTATTTTCACTTTATTTCACACCCCATCTCTTTAAGGGGCATGTGTTTTCAGTTCCCATTGACTTTGAAATTGGCCCCGTGACTTGCTTTAGCCCCCACTCCGAGCGCACCCCAGGGCTCTGTGTCCAGCCAGGGCTCCCGAAGACCCTGCAGACCTGCAGCCAGTGTGTTGCTCCGTACCCCGCCCCCAGGGGGAGGGGCTGCTCAGGCAGGGGCGGGGCTGCTCAGGCAGGGGCGGGGCTGTGGCGCTTCCCCCTGGGCTCATCCCCCTCCCTTCGGAGCCATCCCGCAGCGCCCTCCTCGCCTTTTCTGTGGACTCCTTGTCTTTTTCTGCACATGCCTTTGTTTTCCCTTGCATGTCTAAATGACACAGCTTGCTCTCCCACTGCCTGTATTTCGCACACGTTTTCTGCACGTGCCTTATCCCCAGCCATTCTGACCCTGCCCGTCTTCAATCACAAGCGACGATTTCCAAGGACTCAGAATGGCTGGGTTAGGACTCTGACTTCGGCAAGGTGCTCCTGTGAGCCGCTGCAGTCTGAATCCGACCCCTGGGCAGGCTTCCTGGTGTGGGCATCCTGCCGCTGCCCTGTGCCAGGTGGGGAGGGCAGGTGCATGGGTGGGGGCCGGCGCGTGGCCTGGGGTTCCTCTCTGCGGCCCCAGGTGCGAGGACTCATGAGAACCGCCGCGAAGAGCCTACGTCACCCCACGGCAGGCGTCGTCCAGCCCCCTCTTTCCTCTCAGGGAAGTCCCTGCTTGTTTGTTGACGGCTGTACCTAGGAAGTGAAGTCAGGGTCACAAAACAGTGACAGAAATGCCCCCCCTGGTTTCCTACCCCGCTCCAGCGGACCCTCCCCCAGCCCCAGTAGTCCTGGGTTTCTCCCGCTGGTGTCCCTAGGAGCTTGCAAGAGCCGTGGGCTTGGTCGCTGCACACGGTGCAGAGCCCAGGCCTCCTTGCTGCACCCCCAACGCATCTCCCAGCACTGTGACTGTTTACACTCCAAGTGTGACCCCTCCCCCAGCCCGGTGCCCAGGACTCCTGGTCTGCTGCACCCGCCATGGCCGTTTCAGAGGGAGGCGGCTCCTTCTCTGCTCCCCTCTCCCCTCTCCCCTCGTCCCAATATGCAGCCTCGGCTGCCTGGCGTTGCCTTGCAATTTTCAGGTTTTTTCTGGGTGGAGAGAAGGCTGTTCTAGTGTTTTCCCTAATTGCCCGTCACTTCAGTTTTCTCTGCATAGGTGTCTAGCTCGAGGCCTTGGGGGCTGACCTGGGACACAGTGACGACCCCATCACACTGAACAAAGCACCCCCACCAGCCTCCAGCTCTGACACAAGGCCACGGTCCTTACTGGTGGTGTGAGGCTTTGGCCCCACCCCCCAGCCAAACCAGGCGGTAGGGCCCCCACCTGCAGGGTTTATCTCGAATCTCAGACAAACTTAGTTTCTTCAGATCGATGGAGAGGACATCAGACGAGGCCAGACTGTTACATGTATTACTATACACAAGGACAAATGCTGTTAAAGCTTCAGAACAATCTCTCGGGAAGTATGAATGGTCCCGGACTCACCGGCTGTTCCTGATGTTGTTATTGTAACTTCAGGTGTCTTTGTCCCATATTCGATGATGAATTTGTCCGGGAGAGCAAGGCATGCACAGCCCTTCTCTCTGCCAGCGCCCGGGCGTGGTCCCAACATCCCGCCCCCTTTGTCTCTGCTGTGGTTTTGGAGGGCACAGTGCTCAGGCTTCAGAGACCTGGTGTCGGAATGGCACGGGGTCAGTGTTTCCAGCTGCCAGTGTTTCTAATGCACTCGGCGAATGGTCTGTGTGGCTGCTGGTTAAACAAGCTCCAGGTGGCGGGTTTGCCAGAGAACCGGGGACAGCGGAGTTCATCAGGGGAGGAAAACCTCTGCTTATTTTATTTTATTACTATTTTTTAATCCTCCCCCTAGGATATCTTTATTGATTGGAGAGAGGGAGGAAGAGAGAGAGAGGAGGGAGGGAAGGAGGGGGGAAGAGGGAGAGAGAGAAACTTCGACTGGTTGCCTCCCAGCTGCACACTGGTGAGGGATTGAATCTGCCCCCTTCTGGTGAAGGGGTGGCGCTGCAGTCCAGGGGGTGACCCGTCCTGGGCAGCCCTCCCGCCCGTCAGCGTGCAGAGTCTGTGTGCTGTGTGTGCATGCGCCCAGTGTGTCACAACTGCCACTGCTTGCGCGCACGTGGAGGAAGCCTGGGGCCCCGCCGAGGAGAAGCTGTCTGTCTCTTCCTTCACCTGCATCTGGCCTGCTCTTGGCCTGCTGCACAGCTTTTCTTCCTGTCGGGCTGCTTTGGAGGGTTTTGGCTTTCTGTGAGGATTTTCGTTACTTCTTCCCCAAAGTCCCCAGTCTTTGCACGTGCATGTGTCCAAGAGCCAAATTTTAGTGCTGCTCTTCCTGCTTTCCACCAGCGAGCGCTGTGACTGCCCAGGAGGATGCCTTTGGGGAGCTTGCCTGTGCTGGGGGGCCTGCTGGGGGCCCTGGCTGCAAGGTGGGTGTCTGCTCAGGGGCCAGCGTCCTTGGGCGGCTACCTTTGAAGCACGGGAAAAGTTTTAAAGTCCCAGCTTTCCATGGGAGGGTCCTTCCAGACTGACTTCAAGCAGAAGTAGGCAGACTCCGGGGCCTGGGTGGGAGCTCACTGCCGCACCGCCCACTGTCTCTCGGTCGGCAGCGGCCTGGCGCCCTGTGGTGGTCTCCTTGCATGTGGACAGCTGTGTGCGTGGATGTGCGACTGCAGCGGCGTCTCGGGCAGTCTCTTATCTTGATGTCCCTGTACGCTCTGAGTCCTTTTTAAAGGATTTGCTCTCCAGGTAGCACATACACACATTTTTTCACTTGTCACTGGGGTGTCTCTAGGACCTGTCCTACCCAAAAGTCCTCAGAGCGGCGGCTTTTTTCCTGTGGTGACAATGGTTGTCATGTAAAGTAGGTCCTCTTTGTCAGCTCATCTGCTGGGGTGAAATGGCGCAGACTGAGCATCTGAAACAATGGACGTTTATTTCTCCTGGTTCTGCGGGCCGGAAGTCCATGGTCAGGGTGCTGGCAGATTCTGTGTCTAGTGAGAATCTGCTTCTTGTTCACCAACAGCATCTTCCCACTGTGTCTTCATGTGGGGGGAGGGGGTGGGGGCTCTCTGTGGGCCCCACTCATCAGGGCTCCACTCTCATGACCCAATCGCCCCCAAAGGTCCCAGCTCCTCATGCCGTTGCATTGGGGGTTAGGTTTCAGCATGAATTTTGGGGGGACAGAGACATTCAGTTCATAGCATCAGCTTTTTTACAACTCCCTTTTCCATACAATATTTAAATGCTTACTGGGACCTATCACTATGAACTAGGAGGTGTTTCAGAGGTATCAGTAGAGGGGAATGTCCCCGAATGACTGGTTCTGGGTACCCTCCATTTGTCTTAGGTGAGCTGCGGTGCAAAAGAAAATGCCACCGCCCAGCACGAATACTCGTTAGGGTCCTGCTGTAGCAGCTGGTGCAGGTGGGGGTGCGGGGCTCTCTCAGAAAATCAGGCATGTTTTGTTCTTTGATGCTGTTACTAAAATATAAGTCTTCCAATGTCACAGCAGGCAGGAGGGACAGATGTGACGATCGAGCAGGTCTGATGCCTGGCCTGGAATGGGGCACCCACTGGCACCCTTGACCCCTGGGAGCTGGGTCCAGTCCTGTGTCCAAGCAGACAGAGGAAACGGGACTGGTCACAACCCAGTCGTCCAGCTATATTCTTGTTCGTGTCTCTGACATTCACCCTCGGAAGCCCTGACCCCCATACCCCACAGAGTGACTGCATTTGGACACGGGACCTTTAAAGAGGTGACAACGTTCAGTGGTCACTGGGAGAGCTGTAACTCAGCATGACGGGGATCCTTACGAGAGTGGACATTGGGACCCTCAGAGAGACCCCAGGGATGGTTGCACACAGAGGCTACTGTTTGCAAGCCCAGGAGAGAGGCCAGCGCCTGGGTCTCGGGCGTCCATTCCCCGGGACTGTGCGAACATGGGTTTCTGTCGTCTGACCCGCCCAGCCAAGCTCACAGCCGTCTGTGAAAGGAAGAACGTAAAATGTACACATGAGTCTGGAAAGCACCAGTGATTCTGTCATGTTGAGGTCTCGCCACCTGGGCCCTCCCCATCGATTGAGACTGCCCACCACGATGTCCTGCACGGTCCTGCCGTCATCTCCCTGGAGACACGCGCATCTGTTTGCATGTTCATGGTGCTGGCGCTGTTTTTTCCGAAGATTTTTGGGAACGGAATAACTTTCATGATGACTTTCTGATTACTATTTCTGGCACAAAGGGAAGCTATTGATTTTTTTTGTGTGTGTGATATTGTGTAATTACACACCCTGCGGAGCTCTCTCCTTCAGCCCCAGTTTCATTTGTCTCTCCTGTGCGTGGCTGGTGCACAGTCATTTCGTTCGTGTGATACGTGACCTGGGAAAATGCATTTGGATGGGTCTGCTATATTCTGCTCATCTAAAACGCAGAAGCAGCATAGGGCACGTGAAGTTTCCCTATCTGCCTATCAATCTCTCCTGTTTATAAAAGATCAGACTTTGTATTTGTGTATATCAATAGATCTATACCTACACATTTTTTGCATTATATAGCTGTGTATACAGAGGTGGGGATACGTAGGTTTCAGTTGCACTGTGACGTTCCCTGGAGTTAATGACACTGTTGTAACAGTCAGAACCTGCATGTCCTTTTCCACACGACAACAGCAAGCCTCCTTTTGCCCACGCCGGTATTTTGGACAATATATATTCCTGTTGCATCTTCATGGTAGACCATGCCCACACATACAAAATCTCTCTTTCTAACTTTGACTTTGAATCCTATCCATCATCATTAGTACCGTGAACCCTGCTGTCTTTGGTTAGCATGACTTGACGTAGCTTATGACTCTTTTATTTTAATGTTTGTGAGTTGTTTTGGTTTGGTGGTAATGTGAAACCAGATAATTCAGGGTGAGACTTCTGCCTTCAAAAGAAACGTTTTTCCCGCTTTGTCCGTAGTCTGTCTGGACTGACAGTGCATTTCACTCCGTCATCTCCCTGAACTTTCTTGCTCCCTCATCTCCTATTCCCATGTGGCACTGCCTCTCACTTCCTCTATCTGTGATGTGGAGACCGAGTGTGCCGTCTGTGATGGACCAGATGTGCCTGTGCCCAGAATTTGCACGTTGAAACCTTCACCCGTGGTGTGGCTGCACTTGGAGAAAGGAAGTAATTTGGGTTAAAGGAGGCCATGAGCGTGGGGCTTGGTCTGGATTGATCTGCATCCTTAGAAGAGGATACACCAGGATGCTTAGCCTTTCTCCCCCATGAGCTGGCGCTGAGGCCAGTCCCAGGCTGGAGCTGAGACTGTGAGCTGTGGGGCAGGGCTGCTGCTGGGAGGTCCTGGCCTCAGATCAGAGGGAAAGGGGGACAGGCCCCGATCTTGGAAGACAAAGCATCACACTAAGGAGTTTTAGGTTTTATGCTGTAGTCAACGGGGAGGCACTGCAGTATTTTAGTAAGGGCTGTCACAACTGGTGTGTGTTAAACACTTGGTTCTGTCCACCATGGCCTGTGGAGCGGGGGAGGTAGGGCTGCATGTGTGTGTGTGTGTGTGTGTGTGTGTGTGTGTGTGGTGGAAGGAGGAACTGACCTGCCGAGTTTAGGGACATGGTCAAGTCCATGTTTGTGGCCTGGGTGACTGGGGGTGACAGGTCTGCTGCACTACACATGTCTAGGCGACCTGTTTACGTTGTTTGTCATGTGAATGGTACCCACTGGAACATGCCGAGTCTGACCTCTGCACTGTCCATAGTGGCCTTGCATTTGAATGACACGATTCAGAATAAGGGATATATGAGGAAGACAGGTTTGGCACAAGGTGATAAACTCAGGTTAGACCTTGCAGCCTATGTATCAATTACACAAATGAAATATTCTTGGGCTGCATCATTGCTCTGGACACCCAATGCCCTTTCAAACCTCATCTGGTGTCTCTTCAGTAGGTGCCCACAGCGTTGCCCAGGCTGCACCGGGAGGCGCGGATCTAAAAAGGGGAAATAACTCCGGCCACCAGGCACACGTGGTTGGAGCTTGGGCACATTCCTGGGCCCACAGAAGACCTGCCTGGTCAGCAACAGCCTTTCCCTCTGATCCCAGCTTGATCTCAGAACCACTCTCCACTCCGAGTTCCAGCAGCCACGGCCAGGCGGGGCCCACTGGGCGGGGACCGGGAGGTGAGTCTTGCTGAGATTGCCCCGGAAGGGCTCCTCGGGGAAGACGAGGGGAGAGCCAGGGAGGGACCCGGATTAACCTCCTCATCCCATGGGTGGCCGGAGGGCAAGCTGACCTTGAAAGGGACTAGGAAGGAAATTTCACAGATTTAGGAAGATTAGGAGCAAATGTGTAATAGAAACTAAACAAAGGGAAAGTTTTTAAGAGGGAAGTAGCTTTTGGTGTCAAAGGAACAAAATATTGTTATTGATTAATCAATATTGATTAATGTTGAAATGAGGAGTTCCATAGAACGACCTCTGAGAAGTGGCAGGGCTGGTAACAGACAGCAGGGAAGAGCTGCAAGGCACAGTCCCCAGGGAGTAGAGCAACGTGGTACAGAACTGAGAATTTTCTATGAGGAGGAGAAGGAATCCACAGGAACAGAAAGTTTTAATACATAAAAACCAAGGCCACCTGATGGATGGAATGAATATTTTATCTTCTGATGGAATCTGGAGTACACAGGTTGTGAAGATAGCACGGATTATGGAAATCATCCAGAAAAGGAGAAGGGGAAACATCCTTTTGTGAGGAGACATGGGTAATCATGGATACGTTTGTGGAGGGTTCTGAGCATCCTTTAAAATTTAAAATTTATTTTTAAATAGATTTTACTTTTCAAGAGCAGTTTTAGGCTCACAGCAAAATGGAGAGGGACGAACAGATATTCCCATATGCCTGCTTCCCCCACACGCGCCACCACCCCAGCCTCTACCTGCCCCAGTAGGACGGGACATTCGTCACAACGGATGAACCTGCACTGACACGTTGTCACCACCCGGAGTCCACACTGACATTGCAGTCACTCCTGTGTTGCATGTCTGGTGGGTTTGGACAAACTGAGAATGACATGGGTCCAGTGTACAGTGTTGGGCTGGCCAAAAACTGGTTTGTTTGCTTTTCTTTGTACGACGGCTCTAGTGGCACTGAGTCATCTTTGCCTTCATTCAGAATAATTTTGTTAGACTGTATTGTGACAGCTGTCATATCAGCATGCATTAAAAAACACCAAAATTGGTGAATTTTTAGTAGCTTTTCTAATATTGAAGGAGGAAGAAAATAAGCAACATTTTTGGCACATTTTGCTTAATTACTTCAAGGAAGGTAAAAATGCAACTGAAGCACAAAGATTGGTGCAGTGTGTGGAGAAGGCGCTGTGACTGGTCGAACGTGTCAGAAATGGTTTGTGAAGTTTTGTGCTGGAGATTCCTCGCTGGACGATGCTCCACGGTCGGGGAGACCAGCTGAAGTCGACAGCCATCGCATGGAGACATGAACTGAGAACAATCAAAGTTATACCACATAGAAGATTGTTTATATATTCAAAATATCCACATCAATGAAGTTATTGGTGAAAATGAAAAATGTGTCTTTTATGGGAAAAGTTAAACGGACTTCTTGGCCACACCAATGTCCTGCAGAGAAACTACTGCCCTAAAAACCCTGGCCCCACCTCTTTGCCCCTCCCTCCTGCCCCAGACCCCTGGCAACCACCCCTCTCTCCACTGCCTGCACAGCTTTGCCCTCCTGACTGTTGCAGAGCTGGAGTCCCACACTGTGTAGCCTCCTCAGACTGACTGCTTTAAGCACCTTTATTTTTATTCTTAACTCTTTTTGCGGTGTGATAACCTGTGGTCTTCCTGAAGTCACTGACACGTCTCCTGAGGGCGGGAAGGTGGTGGGAGTCCTGGAGGGCATTGAGGACTGGAAGCACCCCCAGGGTGGGGGAGGGGCCCATTGGGTGCTTAGAAGACTTTCTCGCGGTGTGGAAAGCACAGCTGAGATGCAGAGCCATGGACTGTCAGTGACCGATTGACTCATTTGGTGTTTTGTTGTTTTCAGCTGTCAGGGTGATCACCGTGAACAACTGGGGGAAGTAATGTTTTTTTATTATTCAAAATGAACCCAGCCCCTTCGGTTGTGTGATTTTCCAGATACTGGGAGAAATCACTGGTGAAGGCACTTGGGGCTGGGTTTTTGCTTGTGGAGACATTTTCAATTACAAATCAATATTTAACCAGCATTATAACGAACCACGCTTTCTATTTCTTTTATGTCTTATTTTGTAAATGGTATTTTTCATGGATCTTAGTTATTTCAAGTAAAGCTTCAAAATTAGATCTGTAAAGTCATTTATAATTATTATATTCCTAATGTTTCCATTACTTTAGTTATGCTCTCCCTCTTCATTTCTAATACTGTAATTTGCGTTTCCTCTGATTTTCTTTAAAAACTATTCCTGCTAGATGTTTGCCAGTTTTATACTTTCCCTCCAAAAGAACCAACTTGTATCTTTCCCATCTACCTCTTTGCTGAGATGACGCAAACTTTCACCTTTTTCCCCGTCAAACATATTCATCATGGCTGTGTTAAGCTCCTGCCTGATCAGTGCCATGTGGACACGAACTATGACCCATTCGTATATCACTCTGTTGTTGGGGTGCTTTCCTGCTCTCCTCTCTCCGCTTGCTCACTCATTCCTATCGAGTAGGAAGACTCTGTACCTGACGTGGAGAGTCCCTGGGGGGTTTTCCTTCTCCTCTGCTCCGCAGAGAGGAAGGCTCCAACTTAGGACCTGGACCAAGGAGAGAGGGTGGGCTGTGGTTTGGGCGAGGGTCTTCTCTCTCTGCTCATGTCTGCAGCATCCTGTCGGAGCAGAGAGGCGAGGCCGGCCATGGCGCGTCTCCGGAGTCCTCGAGGTGGCCTCCTCCACTCTGTGGACACTGGACAGCTTTAACCCACTGGACACCGGGCGGGTTAAATCAGAGAATTTATTTCTCACTGTCCTGGAGCCCCGGCGCTCATGATTAAGGTGCCAACTGATTCAGTTTCTGGTGACAGCCCCTGAGGCCAAACCGTGTCTGAGCAGGATGGTAACAGCAGCCTAGCCGGGTTTCATGCTTTCGTTTTTTCCCCACGTGGAAGTCTGCTACCCACATGATGATCAAGGGGCCCATTTAAAGCATACATTAGGTGCTGTCACCACCTTTCAGAAGCCTCCGAAGGGCACCCACTTCATCTGGAGTGAAATGAATGCACGCGTTTTCCAAGGTCAGCAGGGATTCGTCCCCTAGACCTTGGCCTTGCCCCTGCAGCTGCGGATTTTCTGCTGCGAGGGTTCTCACCCTCCCCAGACACACAGATCTGCTCACTTTCTGTTTCCAGTAACACCCCTCAGGGCAGCGTCTGTCTGCGTGAGCCGCCTCCCCGCCCCACTCCTGCCCGGTGGGCATGGCTCACTGCCCAGCTCTTCCTGGAGGCGCCCGCTCCTCAGAGACCCTGCCCAGCCGTCCTTACGCGGCGGCAGCTCCCTCCACCCCAGCCCCGTGTTGTCTGCGGCTTCTCTGTGGCCGTGTGCCCCTCCCGCCCACGCCCCCCGCGGCAAGCTGCTCCAGGGTGTGCCCTCTGTCTCCTTGCACTAAGTGGGCAGCGCGCCAGCGCAGGGGCGGGGCTCACGTGTGCTGGTGCACGGGGATTCCTGGCACAGCAGGTTCCTAATCAATGTTTATCGAACACAAGAATAAATAACAAAGTTCTATCAGGACAGGGGTAAACAACAGCGGAGCCGACAAGCCAAGGGCAGGCTGGGGATTCTGCGCAGAGGATGAGTTGGAGGGGCGTCTTCTTTCTTATCACCCGTCTTCTTTTTATAACATCAGATTCATTTTTCTCCGACTATGTCTCTTCCATCATAAAAACGTAGGTGGCAGAGTCAGAAAGTTGACCCCACTCTGCATCTCATCCCAAGGAGGCCGATTGGGTGGCTGTCCTGGCTCGTGACCGTGAGAGGGGCGACACAGAGTCCCAGCCCATCCCTCGACGGAGGCAGCGAGGAATGCCTCCTCAGCCCAGGAGCCTCCGCCCTCGGCACCTGCCGTGGAGTCCTGGGTGTTTCCGCCCGCCTGGGTCCTCCCAGCTCTGCATCTCCTTCCAACATGTTTCATTATGGGCCAGCGTTTGTTTCCATTGCCCTCGAACAATGTAACCCCAGAGACAGTGGCAGAATTTTAAAAAGCTCAGCTAATTCTCTCTACTAATGTGAACCCCCTGAGGAAGGTCTCGGAGGGCCTGGAGGTGGAGGGGGCGTCGTTTGAATTGCACGGCTCATCAGCTCATTGATTCCTGCAACACACGTTTATCGAGCACCGGTCGTGTGCTGGAATCACGCTCCGCACTCTGCACACAAAGGTGTGTTTTCCCCGTGAGAGTCTTAGAGGCTGATGGGGCGCCATCGAGTTTCAATCCAGGTCTGTGCAGCGCACAGTGTGAGAACAAAGACGGGGTGGGTACCTCTGCCGGGTGCGGACGGGGTCGGGCAGGAGCTGTTGAGCCTGGAGCTGACATTTGCACCAGGGACCCACGTACCCAGTCACTCCTGAAGAAGCAGCTCTACCAACGTCTAATTAACGTTTGGCTGTTTATCTTCTCCGGCTTAGGATGGCAGACCAGCTGAGCGCAAACGGTTTCTGTTAAGTATCTGTGACGTCCTCAGTTAAAATAAAAAGAATATTGGTGTGGATCATCAATGACATGTCCTAACCAAAAGTATTAAACATGAAGCTATTTGGGATGCAACTTTCAGTTCACAGAAAATAGAGCAGGTGGAGGGACCCCTGACAGCGCAAGGAAGCAACGAGAAAATCCTGAGGCTGGGAGACACCGCTGAGGGTGGATTTTATGTGGTCAAATAAAGAGACGTATACGCTGCTCTTTATGACGATGTGGGCACTCACACGGCTTCAGTGGATGACTCTCCCAGCGTGCACACTGGTGAGAGCGAGGCACTACAGCATCCTTCACAGGAAATCTGTGACTATTGTGTGTGTGTGTGTGTGAGAGAGAGAGAGAGAGAGAGAGAGAGCATTTAAGTTTTACCCTCTTGGTTGATTCCCATGGCACAGCACAGCACAGCACAGGGAGCAAGGAGCCCCATGGGAGGGAGGGTTTGGGGAGAGCGGAGGGGATGATTGACAGTCCATGCTGTGCACTGGGAATCAGGTTAAACGAGCACCCAGGGGACAATTAGCAAAGTGTTTGCAGGGGTAGCAAAATCCACTGCCTTCGTTACAAATCCAAGTTACTTTTTGTTCCTATGGATTCTCATTTGAGAGGTGAAAAAGCACATTAAATTTTAATTGTATACATATTGCATAATTTAAAATTTTACTATTGGATTTGAACAGTGCTATATTCCTTCTGAATTTCAAAATCTGGGTTCAGTATAATGAAGCAACATCGTCTTCCTGTCGTGACTTGTGTAACATGCTGAAAATGTCACGCGTGGGTCCTGTGACCTCTTTAGAAGGGATTAGTTTTGTTCAAGAGGCTGCGCTGACTCAGAGGGCCAGGGTCCGTAGTGGGCTAACAGACAGTGCGGGGTCTCAGCAGAGGCTGTGAAAAAACGCAGAGGGCAGAAGCAGCTCCCAAGAGCATCTGTTTCATGTGCTGAAACTCTGGGGACTAGGTGACGGTGGCCACGAAAATCGATAGACCACTTCCAGAGGGGACTGGAGGTACCTGGACACCTGCCACACAGCAGACACACCCATCAGGTGGTTCCTAAGCCATGTCAAGGACAGCTTTGTGGTGCAGCGAGAGGGGGGAACCAGAGCCAGTCGCTCTGCTGTGGCTGGAGAAGAACAGGGGGCACTGACATTGGTGTGCTGGGGTCCCGAGAGCAGACAGACAGATAGACGGATGGGTGGGTGCAGCAGGCTAAGGGGAGGCTGGGCGGCTGCTGGAACTCAGGTATATAGTAGCTCAAGCCGATGTTCCCAGAGAACATACTGGGCGCCCAAGAAGTTTGTTTTCAAGAAGATGGCTCTGGTGGTGCTTAGTTGTCTTTAACTTCATTCAAACACGGTATTGTTAGATTGTACTGTGACAGCTGTCATATCAGTGTGCATTTAAAAAAGGTATCAAAATTGGTAGAATTTTGTGTGTGGAGAAGGTGCTGTGACTGACAGAATGCGTCAATGTGGTTTGCGAAGTTTCGTGTTGGAGATTCCTCGCTGGACGATGCTCCATGGTCGGGGAGACCAGCTGAAGTTGATAGCGATCAAATCAAGATGTTAATTGAGAACAATCAATGTTCTACCACAGAGGAGAGAGACAATGGACTGAAAGTATCCAAATAAAAAAAGTTATTGGTGAAAATAAAAAGTGCATCTTTTGTTGTACAGAAAAAAACCACACAGACTTTTTGGCGCACTGAATATCTTTGACTTTCTAAAAAAAAAAAGTGCACCTGTGGGAAATTTCGATTGGTGTCAGAATTGCCACTTTGTCTCATAAGGATTACAAATGTTAATAAATCAATCAACTTTTTGAAAAATACTGTTTTTTGAAAGGAATTGTTGGATGTTTTAAGGAGAAACACTGCTCTCATATAGAAAGGAGACTTCTGTGCTAGCTTCCTACGTGAGGACCTCATTCTGAGGGGCTCCGGGGAGAACTGTGCTGGACTCTGTCCCTGATGGACATTAGGACAGACCCCCAGGAAGGACAGGGGCACTTGTGTGGCAGCACTGTGCATGCCCACCAAGCCCGTTTTCTTCTCTCTCTGGTCGTTGGTCAGGCTCCGTAGCCCGGACCCCTCTGTGGTATGGGCATCATCTAGGGGGCCTCTAGCTGGAGGCTTCTCCCGCCTCTGGCTGAATCCGAGGACACCACACCCAGGCCGAGGGTAGGTCCTGGCACACAGGGTTCCTGGGCCCTGTCCCAACTGGGCGGAAGGCTGCTGCATGGCCGTGACCAGCGCTTTTGAACTTCCCATGGCCCCAAGGAATCATGATGCCTTAAAGCCTCTCAGATTTCGGGGGCTCATGCATTGTACCTGCTAGCACATTCCTGATGAATTGCCTTCAATCCACACTTTCCATACAAAGGAGGGTCAGTTCTTAAAAATCACCTATTAGTTCAAGGATGTTACAAAATCAGTTTATGATCAGTTTTATCTGCTTATCTTAGCTGGCTTTCACTATGGCTGTTCAGGTCAGTGAACGTGTATTCAGGGCTTTTCCTCGGACAGGTGGCACTGTCCTTGGTCTTGGTGGTGGGCAGACGGCCCTGGAGAGGCGGCTGAAGTAGGAAACTGGGGGCTGTGAGGGCCAAGTCCGAGCGACGAGAGAACGAACTGTCTCCTGAGCACGCCTTCCCCTCCATGACCCACAGACGGGACACAAGAGAGGCACATGGGTCTTCGGGCCGTGTGTCTTCCTCTCCAGATGTTCACTTTTCCAGTGTGCCCTTTGCCTTCCATGCACTCTCTCTCAGTTGTGCTTTGTGGTGTTAATTCCTGCTTTGTGAGTAAAAAAAAGTGTATTCTCCAAGGAAACATCTAAAAATCACAGACAGTGAGCTTCCACTGCCTTGAACGGACAGCAGGGCTCTCGGAGAGCGAGTCCTATTTACAGACGTGTCAGGAGAGCATGCCAGGAAAGGCACCTGCTCACATTTCATGACAAGATGCGCTAAATGGGGATCATCTACAAGTAACTAAAAATACTTTAGTGTCCAACCGAGCAGATCTGAAGCTGCAGTGATAAATGTCGATTTTTGGGCTCTCCGTACCGAAGAAACTGTGAGTCACTTAGGAGCCTATCGAACAAACAACTGATGAGCATCTGCATCTGCTGGGCGTGATGCATGCTACTAAGCATTGTGGGGAATATGAAATGAATTGGAAAAAAAGACTTCTCTCTTGTATCAACTAGGAATTGTGAGCCTTGACTACAAGATTCAAGATGATAAGTGTAACGTGAGTGAAGGGACGGTTCTCTGGGTGTTTAAAAGAAAGGGGGCTTCGCTCCCCGGCTGCCGTGAGCAGGAGCTCGTGAAGCTCCTTCCCCCGAGGGGTGAAGCGCAGCCCTTCTTGGCTCCTGCTGTAGGCCCCTGTTTTCGCTGGCTGAGGCTTACTGTTTAAAGCAGGAGCGATCCGTGCAGGTCCTGGTCACGTGGCCACGCCAGACCGCGGAGCTCAGTCTGACGCCCCGAGCAGGTCTCCCCAGCCAGGCACTCGCCGCTCCCAGATGTTGTGTTTGTCAGGGACGGCTCTCCCAAGGAGGGCAGCATCTGGGGACAGTCTCGGGAAGAACAGAGCAGTGTCCTCAGTTCCCCCTTTCATTTGTTCTGCAGGTGAGTCAGCAATAGTCTGAAAAACCACCATGCATTTGACATTGCCTGACAAGGGGCACTACAGGGAGAAAGCGCTCGGAGGCTAGCACCCCTTTAGACACAGCAAGAAGCTGGCTTTGTTGAGGTTGGGGAAAACATTAGGAGAAAGCAACCTCATGCATTATTATGGAGACGAAACAGTATCCTGGAAGAATTTCACCCCACTTTGATGGCTGCCTGCGTGGGCATCTCAGAACTCAGCAAGCAAGGGGGCTGTTTCCTGCTGCGTGCCACCAGCGATGCTTTCAAAGAGCAGCAAGAAAGCCAGCGGAATGCTCTTCATCAGGGAAAATTGTGTCTGAGGTATTTTCCTTCTCTACCTGATCAGTGCTGCCTCACACACTAGAAGTTTCACTGTGGCGACACACGTAACATTTTTTCACAGTTTTCACTGGAATTGTGTGGCGATGCGAAGTGTTAATATCTTGCTGAAAAGGGGTAATTGATTCCGGAAGCAGGAAGCAAACAGAGGAAGATCTCCGGTGATGGATATGGAGTTCAGGAATCATTACACGTAACTGTTGTCCAGCCTTAACACGACGTTTCTCTCGGGACTGAAGCATGTTCTTCGAATACGCTGCTCACTCATTTAGCACCCATTTATTTGATTTAATCTTTCCACTTCGTCGGCTGCTCATAATTTTTTAACCTTTTGATATGTACAGTGATAAGCAGCATCATAACAGAAATTAAACTTGTATTCCTATGATAATTTATGCCGCATTTGAGATTTTTCAAGTAAATGTGACAAAAACTATCCACGTGATACAAGCTCGCTTTTCAAAAGGATGCTCTTCTGCCTCTTTTGTTGTCAGTTAATGTGCTCGTAAAATTCGTATTTGTTATTTAAATGTATCATATTAGTCGTCAACGTATGCTTAATGAAGCAAGTGTTTTCTGTGCGGAGAAAATGAATGTCTGCCCTCTGATTAGCTGTTACTTAAAAATGTGCTGATGACAGCAAGTTCGCGGCTTTCCAGCGGGCTAATCTGCGTGTTGCTGACTTTTCAAGAAGATGAAACTGGGTGCGTATTTGCAAATGGGACCATGACTCAGTAGCGTCCACTTCCAGCTGTCACCCGCGAGTCCGAGGGCCCAGGTTGTCCAGATGCGTGACAGAGGCGGCACTCCCATTGCTCGAGAACAGAGAGGCACTCGGCCAGTGGGAGGCCCTGAAACTCTTGTTCTGAAGTGTTGGACGTGTTCCACCACCTGGCATACCGTTTGGTTTTCACATAATTACCTATAAATAAGCGTAATGGCCATTTCTTTTATTTGAATGTGCGCTTACATTTCAGCCTTTGTATTGAACTGAACCTCACCTTGGGGCTTGATCTTCCTGCGGTCGATGGCTGTTAGCATCACCGCATTCACGGAATGGTGTTTTTGACTTTGATCTACTGATCTGTGAAACTTTTTTTTTTTGGCCCTTGGCAAATGCAAAAGCATATTTTAATCAGAATAATTCTATTTTATTTTTTAAAATAACCTTTATTTTTCATTTAACCAATATTACCTCAAAGTGCCAATGGTTACTTATTGATGGTTATTGTTTTATATTAAACAGTGCATTGATTACTTATTAATTTATAAGTAAATTAATGTATAAGTAAGTGAATTACTGACTAATGAATAAGTAGCACACCTGCCCATCTAAGCATACATGGTGCCCTCAGGATGGGTGAGCTAGCAGTTGGCCCTACTTCAAGCCAGTGAGGTCACATGCGGGGACCCTGGAAGCTAGCCTGTCACCAGGGCGAGGGGCACCGTGAGCCCCAACATGGGGAGGGTGCGGGGGGAGACACGCCAGGAACTCAGTGCTGGTTCTGAAGAGCAGGCGGAGGACAGAACCAGCCTGGGGCCATGGTCCAGCTCTGAAGTGCCATAGTGTTTTCGCCACCGCCACCTCTGGCCTGTAGAGTGGTCCCGGGGGCGGGGGAGGCGGGTGCCATGGTTACAAGGTTGCCTCCTTGCGTACCTAGTTAGGGCAGAGGGTGTGGCATTGGGCATGAGTGTTGACGTGGTCAAACGGGAAGGTATGGTATGTGCTGTGGGCTGGGGTGGGGTGGAGGGTGTCTCAGGGTTCTCCAAAGAAACTCGACCAGTAGAGTGAGTGTGTGTGTGTGTGTGTGTGTGCGTGCGTGCGTGCATGTGTGATGCAATATTGGCTTGTGGGATTATAGAGGCTGAGAAGTCCCAGGTGCAGGGTCTGAAGTCAGAAAGCTGGAGACTCAACAGAGCTGAGGGGTAATTTTCACCCCCAAAGCTGGACGTCTTGAGACCCAGCAAGAGCCAATGCTTCAGTCCCAGTCCAAAGGTGGAGGAAAAAAACCGATGTCCCCGCTTGGAGGTATTCGAGCAGGAGTTTCCTGCAAGACAAAGTCAGTGTTCACTGGTTGTTGGCAGGTTTTATTCACGTGCACCTGCTGGGCTGAGGTCCCATTTTCCCTGTAGCCGCAGGCCGGGGACGGCTCTCAGAATCTAGAGGATTCCCTTGGTTCTCGGCACGTGGCCCCCAGAGGTGGTTCACAGCAGGTTTACTCTCCCTTATTATTTTAAATGATTTTAATCCTCACCTGAGGATATTCGTTCATTGATTTTAGAGAGAGGAAGGAAGGGGGGAGGGAGGTGGGGAGAGAGAAAAACGTTGATCAGTTGCCCCCTGCATGGGCCCCAACCGAGGACCAAAACTGCAACCTAGGTGTGCACCCCAACCGGGAATCAAACTCGTGACGTTTTGATGTGTGGGACGAAGCTCCAACCAACAGAGCCACCCAGCCAGAACTGGAAAACCCTCCTTTTAAAGGGCCTATGTGATTAGGTCAGGACTCCTGGATAATCTCTGTGTTTTGTGGTTGGCACTGATTTGGGACCTTATTCAGTCTGTGACACCCCTTCACACCAGTACCTAGACTGGTGTTTGGTTGAATAACTAGAAGCTAGGAATTTGGCAGGAGGTGGGGAACGCTTCTTAAAATTCTGCCTGTCCCCAAGGGGGTTTCCTTCTAAAATCCACTCTGGTTGTGAATTCTACGAGTTTCCCAGTCACGTAACCACAGCTTCCTTCTCCGGAGGAGAGCGTGCTGATCGTGGACCCAGGTGTCCATTACTGCAAGGTTTTGGGCACGTGAAGTGCAAGCAGGGTCCGCAGAGGCACGGCAGTGGGTTCTGGGGATGAGATGAATGATGAGGAATCAGAAAACCCGCACGCGCTGGATCTTGTGCTGAAGTGGGGGCCCAGCGGCACAGAATGCGGCCCCTGCCCTGGGGCCGCGCCCTCCTGTTTCCCCTTCCTGTGTTTTTCTGTGTTAACTTCGATTCTTCTTTCTGAAAGTGAAGTTTTGTGTTTAGCAACCACTTGGCTGGCGTGCACCACCACTTTGCAAATGCTGGGAGAGGCTCAAAGACTCGCGGGCACGAAACGGAGGACATGCCGGGGCTGCAGACAGTGGTCCATCCTCTGCTGCTTTACGCCCCACGCAGCCTCTCCGTAGCCCAGTGGCCTCGGAAGCTGCCTTCTGTTCTATCTGAGGCTGTGGGAGTGGAAATCAGAAGGCCTGGGTGGCCCAGGGAATCTGAACGTTCCCCCAAGGGGACAGTGCGTGTGCTGAAGTTTGACAGCTGGGGAGGCACTGGGGTAGGAGACAAAGGTTCTTGTGAATTGAGTCGCCACCACCCTAATGGGACCGCCATTTACGACTTCTCACTTTCGATGGCCCATGGGACAGTCATCCAGAGCACGTGGCTGTCTTACACAAGGGAAGCTCCCCGGCCTGAGGCAGCCTTCCCACCGGCCCCGCACCGGGGATGTCTGCTTAGCATTTCGGTCAGCTCTGCTGACCCTGTCCACTGAGGCCTGCCCCCTTCATAAAACTGAGCATGCTGCATGTGTTCCTGCGTCCCTCACACCTGCCGACTTCCCCAAAGAGCATGTGCGTTTGACTTTGAGCGTCCTCTACGAGACTGTGCCCCTTGTCTCCCTAGAGCAAAGGGAGGCACTGGGCTCTTGAATGAATGAAGGAAGGAAGGAATGAATGAATGGAGGCACCGACTTCTCTTTCCAGTGTCAGCTGTGCTGCAGTGCCCACGTCATTTTATTACTTCATCCCTGCTTCCTTATCTTAGAAGTGAATGTTCTCTTTAAAGTTGGCTGCAGTGGCCAAATAAAATATTACCTGAAAGTTCTTTGTAAACACACAAAGATACACACACACACACATACATGTGTGTGCAAAGTACTTACACAATCTTTTCTCACTGGGTCACTGTAACAAAGTTAATAAATATATATGAATATATACTTAATGTGTGTTGTATTTATATATGTATTTCTATATATGTCTATATTTCTACATATAAATGTAGATATAAATATATATAAGTAATATATATTTAAAATATATCTACATATTTATATACTTGTCTACAAAGAACTGTCACATGTGTTCTCCTTGTAATATGTCACATACTCCATATGTTTGTATATATTACACACATATGTGTGCATATTACACACATATGACAGCATGCACATATATGTTTTCTTAGGGTTTATTTCTATACAGTGACATAGTCAAAGAAGAAGAAGAAAAACATAATAAGCCGCCCATCTGTCTACCACAAGCATAAAGAAAGCAGTGCTCATGGCCCCCATCTGCCACACATTTCCCTCCTGCGCAAACAACGGACTGCTAACTCCTCCCTTTCTCGCCAACTCCTCCACTTCTGGCTGAATTATACATTCCCTGCCGCCCCCCCCCCCCCGCCCTCCCCACAACTCCAGCCCTTTGCGAAGTAAATCAGCTGGATGTGCCAGTGTCTTCAGTTCTGTCTCTGCATTTGCTGCACCGGCTTTTCACCTAGGCCCGCAGAGGCACCCCGGTGAGGGCCAGGGAGACGGGGGAGAGGCCTCGTGCCCACCGAGCCCCTCCCACAGGTGGGGGCCCAGGTGTCGCCACGTTATTTCCATCCCACTGTCCTCGGAGCCTTGCGCGATCTGCGGCCTTCTGACTCAGGGTGGGTCTTGCGTCCGTGATTCGGGTCGAAGCATGAAGAGCGGGGCACACCCCCTCCCCGGAGCCTCTGGGTGCGGGCGACTTGGCCACGGAGGCACAACGGGGTGTGCTCGCACTTCCCCCTTCGCGGGTGTGCTCACACTTCCCCCTTCGCGCGCGGGAGATGCCCTGCTCTGGACGCATTCTGCCCCGTCTTTCCTGTCTCCTGCTGCAGCTGCGTGGCCTCCCTGTTGGTCCTTATTTTGGTTTTAGTTCGTCCTCAGTCGGTGCCTCCTGGCCGGAGCTCTCTAGTGTCTGAGGCTGCCCAGCACAGCGTGTGGAGAACACGGGAATGGCTTCTCACCAACCCGGAGCTTAGATCCAGAGACGCCCTTTCTAGGTTTCCTCCTCCCCTCTCCCCGTCTCATTTTGCTTTCTGTTTTCATCTCGTTCGGCAAAACACGCTGTCGCGAGGAAGTCACAGCACTAACAAGGGTTTAATATTCGTGCTGTCTGGGGACTTTCAACAGAATCTTGATTGTGCTTCTTTCTGACCACGGGTGGGTCAGTCCCTAAAATTTCTGCTGCAGCCGCCCCCCAGTGGTGTGCAGCTCCTCTGGAGTGGAGCCCGCTGCAAAAGTTCTCAGGCTGGGCCGGGGCGTGGGGGCGGGGGATGCAGAGCCATCGCATTGGAAAGCTAATTCAGATTTCAGGATAAAGTTGGGGAGTATAAATTACTGTCCTGTTTTCTAATTATTTTCTGCAACATTTATTTTTATTGGCTGGCCCAGAGAGAAATTAGAGGCTCACAAAACATGATCATAACTTCATTATACCTAAGACACAATTTAAAATTACTTTTTGCGGGCATTATGCACATGCGATCACTTCCTTTCGGAGGAGCACATCGGCCAACGGGCTCTCCTCCGAGGACAGATGAACCGTTCTGTGAGGGGCGAAGGTGTGAAGGCCGCACCTCTATAATGTAAGCGCTGGTTGAATTTGGGTTCAGGTCGGTAAGTTTACCACATTCCTGAACTTTTCTAGGCTGCGCCAGGAAATTCATAGCAATTGCTTCATGCTTGAATCTAGAATGATCCACAGATTTAGTGATCCATGAAACGTGGTTGCCCTAAGACAACGGAGTCCAGCGGGAAGGAGAAACCGAGGTCTTCTCAGGAGCAGAGATGCGCCTGCTCCCCCTCCCCCCGTTTCCCTTTATCCGTGTTTCTCCCTCGGCCAGTTTCTAGAAAAGTTAAAAGGGGAAGCCGTTCCAAGTCCATTTCCACAAACAAAATCCCACTCAAAGTCAACTCTGTCCACATAATGACGGGGGAATATTAACCATAAAAACCAGGAAGGTTAATTAAAATTATGAAACTTCTGCCAAGAAATTAAGCAAAGAATGCAACAAGCCCGGCTTTGCGATTACACTGTACGCTGCACCGAGGGGGAAGCCTCGCACAGGGTGTGGTTCGAGGGGCCACGCTGTCTGCCTGTTCAGGAGGGGCCGTGATGCAGGGGAATGTTCAGGGAAGCCAGGGGGCATGCGAAGGTTTCGGGCGTCTAAACATCTACGCTCGGGGTGCCTGGGGTGATGAGAACCTCCTGTGCATCGATGAGAAGGCGGAGTTTGCTACTGATACAAACGGAGGCCATTGACCTCCGCACAAGGTGCATTTGCCTTCATTAACTGCAGCCCTCATGGCCCAGCCGTCCTCTCCCTCTGCCTTCCATGGGCTTTTTCAGAAATTCGGTCAGCGAGTTCGAGACGTGCGTCCCGACTCTGCACCGGTTTCCAGCCACGTCCGCATAGGAAATACCTTCCAGCATTATGTGTTTTCCTCCTCTTAGTTTGAGGTCTGATTAGATTTGGTTTTATGATGCCAGAGAATAAACAAACACCGTGTGACTTTTACAGCTGATGTGGGGACCATCCGTGCTTTGAAGAGAGCAGCTAATTTGAACCCGGATGCATGCAGGGTGGCATGCAGCGAGTCTGCCACCGGCCCCAGGACTGGGAAGCTGATGAGATCTGGAGAGTGCGAGGGAACCCAGGAGCAAACAGGCTCCTCCCGAATTCTTTGTTTTCCTTCAGCCTCAACCCCCAGATGCGATCGCAGGCAGAAGAGAGGTCTGGGCAGTGGCCGGACTGCTTTCCTCACATCGGGTTTGGGGTGTTGAGACTCAGACAAGAATGGACTTTTCTGGGGAGCCGCTGTTAAAAAACAAAATTCAGCTAAGTACAGTGAAAGTTCAGATGGTCTTCATCTAATGATTCACAGAAAGGGCAGCACCCCATCTTCGGACACAGAAAGGAGCTCCTAGGAGCTGTATGGAGTGGAAGACTTGTCTGGACAGAAGGAGACAGGGCAAGGAAGTTTCCAGCGTGGAGCAGGTTGCTCCAGGCAGGGTCAGTGGTACAGTCTGAGCTGAGGGTGGGTGTACTGGAGCTGGGCTTGCCAGGGTCTCCGAGGCGGCTCTGTGTGGAGTGGGCTGTCGCGGTGACGGAGGTGGCAGGGTGGCCCAGGGAGATCGTCATCATGGGCGAGGTAGGTGCCGACGTAAGAAGCGTCCGACCTGAAGAGAGGGTACGATTTCATGTGAGCGCAGCTGACGACGGGTGCCAGGGTGCTCCCTGGAGTAACTGCTTTGCATTTGGAGTTCAGGAGAGAATTTCAGGAAAGTTCCAGGAGAAGTGAGAGACAGCCTGGCTGGCGGATGGGACTGCAGGAGAGTTAACAAGATTACATGCTCTCTTGAGGGATAATACCCACCATGGGCCTCTTCCTCGTGGTATTTCAAAGGCGCGTTAACCCCGAGGCACAAAGACAATGGCCAGGGCTGGCTTGAACCCTGCCACCGAAGGAGTTCCCTGCCTGGGGGCATGACTGCCGCCTTGCCCTGCCCCGTTAGGGATCAGGATGAGCTAACCCTGGGCAGCTACTTTTCACAGAACCCTTCCCCCAGTATTTCCCTCCTGTAAGGAAGGAGCACAGCTTGGGCTGGCATTGGGGAGGGAGGGGCTGCAGAGAATAGGAGAATTTGGAGCCAGTGCCTCAGGCTGAAGCCCTCACCCTGTGGTCCCCCAGCTGGGAGACCTGGGGTAAGACGCCCACCGTTCCTTTTCCGGCCCACTGGCTCCCCGTCAGAGCGCTGGTGCGATGTGATGGGGGCGTGTGAAGGCATTTCCTAAACTGGCAGCACCTCCAGCTTGGCACACCGCTCAGGGCGGGATTTCTTAATGAATTGGACTAGCGGGTCGTAAAATCAGTTCAGTGGGTCTCATTCAGAAGTTAAGTAAAACAGCATAACAGGGAGGAGAAGGGTTTGTATACCTGGAAGACTGTGGCGTGGAGACTGAAGAACGGGGCTCGGGCCAGACCACCGGGTGTCCGTCCGGTGGCCCAGACCTGACAGTCCACGACCCCCTGTCTCTCATGCAGTGAAAAGAACATTCCAGCCTTGAGCAATGTTAGTTCAATGAATCATTGGGTACCAAGTGCTCAGCAGTGACCTTGGGACGTAGTACGCCCTCAAGAAACAATTGCATGTGATTGTTATTAACGACAGGACAGTGCGTCAGAATGCTTTGCACATCAGCACTTACTGTATCAGCAGGCTGTCCTGTTATTAAGGGGTCGAATAAACATGTGTATGGTTTGGGAAAGTTTACGTGATTTCAGATCACTTTTCCTTTAACTTTCCCTTAGTTGCCCAAACCCCAAAGAGCAGAAACATTTTAATCTGTTTCCAGGGACACTTCTTATCTGGGTCTTGCTGAGATAAAAAACAACACTTACAATGAGGACTGGCGAGCAGAAACCAAAGACTTGGAAGTTCATCCTGCAGTAGCCAATTGTCACAAGAACCCGAATCCCCATCCTCGGACTGCATCCTCTCTTACCTCCTTGCTCACCCCCCAGCTACTTCTGACGAGACTCCACTGAGCCCCCTGTCGCCAGATCCCCTCCGGCAGAGTCCTGCTCTCTGAGCCCCGGCCCCTTGTGCATTTGGTCTAAATGTGTTTCGGGGGCTGATTTATTAGACCGTAGGAAGCTGTCTTCCTTCCTCAATGGTTTGTTCCAAGATGGCAAGAGGCTGGCTATTTCTCTCTTTAGTGGACACTGGCTGTGCTTCATTCTTCTGTCTGGATAGAGATCACAGGTAGAATTCTGCTGCGTCTCTGAGGATTGTAAAGTTCGCCCTCCTATCCAGCCGAACTTCCCACCACTCCCACGGAGCTCTGGCACACGCACACTGCGATTCTTTCCTGGTTCCGCTGCAGAGGCAGGGAGCAAGTTCAGGGTCTTCTGCATCTCGTGCCTCCCATTCTGACTGACGTCTGATGTTTCTTCTTCTAAACGCTTTGTGACTCTCAGTTCCCCTGCTTCTTTACAAACAAATGAAAACGCAGAGTAGAAAAGCAGCCACTCACTGGCTGGAGGCCACAGTGCAGCTTTAGGATGCTCACACGGTGAATACAGTTTAATGTCCTTGTAGAAGGTAATGTATCGATTTGTTCTTTATGCTGATCCTTTTTCAGGGTTAATGGTTTATGAGCTTTGCCTTGATCACAGCAATTAGTGAGTGAGGATGTCTTTCATCTCACAGGTCTTGCTTTTCTCACAAGGGACCCCTAAACCAACAGCTCTCCCCAAGGTCAGCAACCTCAGCCATGCCAGCGACGAGTGTCAAAAACAGTAGACAGATGATGCACTCTCTGGCTCCTGCCTTGGGAAAGGAAATGTCTCCTCCCATTCCATCTGGCTATTTCAGTTAGGAAAAGCAGCTTAGACAATACCTTACTATGAGACTGGTGAAGAGGAAGCAAACTCTATAGCTAGCTACTTATTTTAAAGTGGCAGCTGACATTCAGTATTCTGTTAGTTTCAGGTGTATGACATCGTGACTAGACATTTCTGTAGCTGAGGAAGTGATCCCCCCAGTAAGTCTACTGCCCACCTGGCACCGCCTGCAGTTGTCACAATACTACCGACTGTGTTTCCCGTGCTGGGCTCTACAACCCCACGACCGATTTTGTAACCAGCCATCTGTACTTCCTAAGGCCTCCACCTTTTCCACTCAGTCCTCCATCCTCTGGAAGACACCCGTTTGTTTTTTTGTATCTATGAGTCTTTTTCTGTTTTGTCTGTTTGTTTTGTTCTATAGATTCCACATGTACATGAAATCTCACGGTATTTGCCTTCCTCTGTCTGACTGATTCCACTGAGCATAACACCCTCCAGGTCCGTCCACGTCATCATGAATGGCAAGAATTTGTTCTGTTTCGCGGCCGAGGAGGATTCCCTTGCAGATAGACACCGCCCCCTTCTTTCTGCACCTGCCCAGTGACGGGCGCCGGGGTCACCCCCTCACCTCGGCAGCTGTGCGCAGTGCTGCAGTGGACAGAGGGGCACGCATCTTTTGGAATTAGAGTTTTGGATTTCTTCAGATAAATACCCAGAAGTGCACTGTTGGACTGTAACACAGATGAACTAAAAGGATACTTCAAAGGTCAGCTTTCCTTCGTAGCTAAAATGTAATTTACACACAGCTCTACCTGCCATCACTGTTTCCAGAAACATGTACACGGGGATATGACTCTACATGTATTCTTCTACCCGTTCTAAAAAGAAGAGAAGATAATTAACTAAAGGGAATTAAGAGAAAAGAGCGACTATTTTAAGATCTTAGACGCGCATTAAATTGTCACTAATTTACTCTTCTCTTTCTTTAGGAGATAATTCCTGTGAATTGCATGAGCTTACACTGTTTTCCTACAAAACGGTGAGTTACACTCTTTCTGGCTTTCGAACCATCACTGTTCATGTGGTGGTGGGGGGGCGAGACTCTGCAGAGGCCTCGTGGACATGTTAGGAAGGTGAGCTAAGGTGGGACTTCCGTCCTTCTGATAGAAGAACAAGGAGCAAAGTGAATACACGAGGGTGACGTAGCTCCTGTGCAGAAGCCGAGCTCTGGTTCCCTCCTTTTCTCCTCCCCACTCTGTGCTCTTCAACGGCACCCCCGTAGATGTGCCAGAATCATTTGTTTGAGAATGAAATGCCAAATGCTCTTCCATCACACCCCAGCCACGGTTGCTTCTCTCCTTGACTTGGATATTGGAGTTTCTTTTACGAAAGCGAACGTGACTTTCTTCTTTTAAAAAATCACTTTGTTGAGGTGTGACTAGAACGTAGGCGGCTGTACGTAGGTGATGGATGCAACTGGACGTCAGGCGGTGTCCACGTCTCGGCCGTGTGAGTGATGCTGCAGTGAACACGCAAGTGCTGGTGTGTCCTGAGGTCCTGACTTCAGTTCGTTCCTTTGGACAAATGCCTGCGGTGGGCTTGTGGGATGGCACGGGGACCGACGGGCGAGCGTGGCTTCCTGGTGCCAGCGTTCCCTGCGTGACCTCAGCTGCCCCAGCTGCTTTCTGTTCACCCAAGGTTGTTTAGCAGTTTCCTACTTCAGTGTTCTTTATTTAAAATATCCACAGCATCTCGTGCCCCCCTCCCCCCAGCCAGCTATTGTTTGGTACAATTGTATCCAGCTCAAAAGGTGAGAGCTAAGCAACAGTTTTTAAAAAGTAATTGTATTCTTATTAACTTTTCATATTTGAAATCTTAAATATGTTACCTTTTGTGGAAAAATCATTATGAAGCTATAAAGATTATACATAGATGGAGTTTTACTCTAAAAATAATGAAAATATTATATTACGTAGTTTTTGAATAATCACCTAAAAGTAATTTTCCTCTAGATTTTCTATCGAGGGATAAAAATGAAAACTTCTTAATTTTGTTTTATTGTTTGAGATCATCTCCAACAAAGTAGTGATGTTTTAACATAAATGTGAAAGAGAGCATGAAGCCAACAGGAAAACATCAGTAGCAAACAGAAAATGCCAGAAACAAGAATTGAAATGAGAGATAATTATCAATTTCTCTTTATTCTTGTTTCTGACATTGATGATGTAGTTGATGGGTAATTTAGCTCCTAAAACAAGTAAGGGGCATGTGTTTCTGTGTGTGTGTGTTCTCTCAGCAATGCTGATGTGGTTATAATAGTATTTCAGTCTCTGGAAACTTTAGAGATACATCAACTTACATCCAAAATCGCAGGAGTTTAAGAAGAAGTTGTAGCAGATTTAAAGTGCGTTGCTTCAGCGTGACTTGAGTGTTAGGAAAGAGTGGCTTGGACTGAGTAGGGTGTCTCTGTGTGGTTTCTGTGGGTACGTGGGGGTTTAAATCAGTGACAGAAATTCATCCTTCAAGCAGAAATGAAGATCCATTTTCTAAAATCCCATCTAACAGTGAGCCAAATGGGTTTTCTGTTACGGTATGTGATCCCAGAGAGAGAGGAATGCATCGACCAAACTCTTCCCATGGAGCCTGAAATTGCAGCATCCCCAGACCCTCCTTAAAGATGCCACACCATTTCAGCCACATCGCTTTCCCTGGGCCTTGACCCCAGGCCGCTGGAATGAGTCCTACACCCTGTTTTTCGTGTCTGCGTCCAGACAGATGCCTCTCGCCCCGGCGGGTCTTGTCACGTGTGCGCTGACTGGACTCAGGTCAGCCCAGCGCCCCTGGTCCTTAGATTCTGTGACTTCTGTGTAAGACATTTGGAACAGGCACTGCAATCTTTTCAGGTAGATTATATTATTTCAGTAAAATGGCTGCTGTCTTTCCTGGTGCTCAGAACACCAAAATTCTCCTTTTACTGGTGGTCTGTGCTGGACACGAGACACTTCACGGGCAAAAGTCGAGGCAGCACCTCTCGGGGACAGTGTTTGGCGAGCTCCTGTCATTTACCAGGGACAAGTGTCTGTGTCTTGGGGCATCATCGTTTCTTTCCCCAAGACTTGAAGTCATCATGCTGTTTCTCTAATTCTGTGTGAAGTGGGTCTTCAGAAACTTGTAGAAGGTACGTTGCCTCTGTGAGTTGATAAAACTAACTTTCTCCCACATTCTCTTGGAAACACAGTAAACGTGCCCTCTCTGGAGCCCCGCCTCCCAGCGACAGACCCCACAGGCTCATTCATGGTTGCTCAGAGGTCCCGCCTCACTGTCCCCATGTCCATACCCTTCATTGCTGGCACTTTTCAAATGTCCAGATGTCTGCGTCTTCTGGGGAAGAACCTCGGGTGAAATCAATAAGCAGCTTTAATATCAGTCTGTTCTAAGGACGTAAACATGATTAATGCCACTTATTACATTGGAGCAAATCACTTCCACAGAGAAATATACCAGGAGAGCAAGCAGATGCTTCCACTGTAGAACATCCCCTCACTTATTCAGCATTAAAAAAGCACCAAGTATAACGTGACCATTTAGATATCCGTAAGAAAGCTATGGATGGCAGAGAGGGGACTTACGTATTTCTCCAACGACATCCTAATTCTAAGGGGAAAAGAACTTTATGTGAATACACACTTGTGCACGCACGTGCATACACATGCATGTTGGATGGAGAGGCAGAGGAAGGTAGAGAGAAGAATTATGATATGGTGGCAAGAGTCAGCACAGGACAGAAAGTTTCGCTCTTGCTCCAGGCTTAGTTGTGGCGATTCAGCATGTCCGGTTGCTCTGAGCCTGTCTCCCAGGGTCCTGCTGCTGTGCTGGCCGAGTTCTCCAGCCAGTGCCCAGTGCGTTGGCCGTGCCTGCAGTCTGGTCTCCATCCTGAGGCCGCATTCGGTGTTCGTGACTTGGGTGTGGTAGGAAGCAACCTTGTGTCTCACAGTTGAAAGTCGTGGGCTGTGCGGGTCCTCTCCTTTCTAGATCTGCCTGTGACCCGACACGCTCTCTTCAGAGCTCGTCCAACCTTGCAGTAGGTCAGCTGTCAGTAATGACTACACCCGCATTAAGCACATTTTCATCCCCGCCCCCCCACCGTGATCAAAGGTGAGAGTTTGCCACCCCCCCAACTGCTCACAGGAACTATCATTTCCCAGCTTCTCTCAGCAGTCCCCCCACTCGCACGGCCTGGTCCCGAAGTCAATGCCAGGTGCCTTGGGCTCTGAGGGCAGCAACCCTCACATCCAGTACTGATTTCTGCGCCTGTTGCCGTGGTGTGCAACTAACACACACGGAGTCTCAGTGGCATAAACCGTAAGTGGGTCTTCAGTCCCAGGGGGCCCATACACCTGCAGCTGGGGTTCTGAGACGGTGGCAACCCCAGGTCGGGGCCATGCTGTGGTCCAGGTCAGCCTCCAGACTGGTGCCCTGTCTTGCTCAGCAGTCCAGCTGCAGGGGCCTCGGTGCCTGGGTGTCGTTCCTCTTGGGGGGGTGGTGGAAGTCGAGAGGGCTGACCTGACCCCCCGACACAGGTGAAAACTCCGCTCATGCCGCATTGGCCATTGCAAGGGACAGGGCCACCTCCACAGTCAGAGGCTGTGAAGGGACCCTCCTGCTCTGAGACAGGTGTGTGAGGGTGGGATTCTTTCCCGGCTCTGAGACTCCAGAGCCAGTCACTTGCTATGACGACCCCTTGCCCTTTCAGAGCAGCTGTCCTTTCTTCTCACGTGTCGCTCATCGCCCCGTGGGCTGACTTCCATCTCTACCACTGACTTCCGAGCCACAAGACTTAAATGACTCATTTTCTCTGCATTCCCCCCTCCCTGGGCAGATGTCTCCCAGCTGGCCTTCTGTGACACTGCCTCACGCTCTTTTGTGGGTGGCAGAGGGATGGGGACGGTTGCGTTCTGAGATGCGTTTGTCATCTACTGGAAGCAAGGATGTAAGTGGGAGGGATTATCGGGGTGCTTGTTGTCCCATTCGCAGCGCACCCCCTTGCTCGGCTCCGGGATGCCTCAGAGATCTCAGGCCCACTGGTGGGTGGGTAACAGACCTCTCACAGAAGGAAGTGTGGCCACTGGTCCCCCACCTGCTGCTGCTGCTCCAACCATCTTCGCCCAAACCAGTCACAACCCACTTGACATCCCCCCTGCATCACATTTCTGCCTTCAAATGAGCAGACACAGACCTAAGTCTCTCTCTCGTATTCGCTCATGTTGTGACCTGTGACTGTTTGGACACTGTAATGTCATTCTAGGACAGTATTTCAGTGATAAGAGGCTCACTGATCTCAAGCACGTGGTGAGGGAATTAGGAGACAATGTCAGTCTACCATTCATTTTTTGGGGCATATGAATCTTTTTTCTTGGTTAGTTCCTGTGCTTATCAAAAGATATTTATCTCATTTGGCTAATGTTTAGCTTTGCCCCTATGAACGGTACTCAAAACACAGGAACTTAAGAACATTTAGGAAGAAGAATTGTGCCATATTAAGAAAGGGAAACCCACTAGGTACAACGGAAATTTGCACTTGTAATTTGTCCTTGAATTTTGCCTTTTGATTCTCGGCCTCACGAGTGTGCACATCTGAGTACGGAAGTATTGCACTGAGAGTAAAATAAAAACTCAGCTGGACTAGGGTAACCCCTGCATGCGCGGAACGTTTCCTCCGAACCGAGGAAGCTGTGTCGTGCTCCTGGGCTCCAGCGAGCAGATGGGTTGTCACTCGATTTCTAAAAGGCCACAGGTCCCGGTTCCGCTCAGGGAGGGCCAGCGACGGGCTTCAGAGACTCCTCATCCTCCGTCGTGGTCAGGCCACAGCATCCTCCATCCCTCTTGTCTCTTTTCATCTTTGATTCTATCTCATCTCGGGTTCCGTGCTGGCTTCACAAGGTGGAGTCCTAGCTCCCTCCAGATTTATGTGCGAGGCCCTGCCCACCAGGTCAATGATCACAGACCGAGTCCACGGAAGCCGCCCTACAGAAATGAAGAAGGCAAACAGGAAGCTAACGATTTGTTCGAAGGTACCGGAAGGCGCCCTGCTGGTCCCGGAGGGCCCCCGGCGTGGCTGCGCCGTGGCTCTGGTGTTCTGGTACTCGTCCCAGACCTGTCGTCCGTGTCTTTGATCACCTGCTATGAGACAGGGACCGCCACTGCACGTGGCCCACAGTGTACATGGGTATCCTTTGGTAGGGCTTCTCCATCTAGTGACAAGGCTTAAGTTTCATTTTGGAGCATTTAAAAAATATTTATTTTTAGAGAGAGGAGGAGGGAGGGAGAAAGAGAGGAAGAGAAATATCAATGTGTAGTTGCATCTCACACACCCCTTACTGGGGAATCTGGCCCGCAACCCAGGCATGTGCCCTGATCGGGAATCAAACAGGCAACCCTTTGGTTCGCAGGCCTGCGCTCAGTCCACTGAGCCACACCAGCCAGGGCTCATTTCAGAGCATTTTATTCAAGTCAGCACTAAGGGAAGTGTGTTTTGTGTGAATAAACATATGTCTTGTGGAAGCTAGTGTATTTTCCCCAAAGTCTAAAAGTATGTAAACCACATTCTGGATACAATATAAACAAGTTGTTTTATTTGTAACATCTTACATCGGAGTTGCACTGTTGCGTGCCATTCCGCAGGGACTCTAATTTCCAAACAAGGGCTTTGATAGGTGAGGTGGGGAGGGGCCCCTGGGGCTGCGTGGAAGCTCCTCTCTCGGCTTTGTTTCTGGGGCCACCGCTGCTCAAACAGGGCGGGAGGGAGAGACATCCTCTGCGTGTTCCCTCTCAACGGCTCCTCTGAAGAATGCATGAGATTCTTATTTTTCTCTTGGCGAATGATGAGCTTTAATGGGATGAAAATTATTATGACTGCTTTGATCCATGCATATTAATTCTGTCACTTTTTCACGGCTTCCTTAAATTTTTATTACGTAGGATTTGGTTTATGTACATAGTGCTAGCAGTTGCTTTGGGAGGATGTAATAAAGTGACTTGAATTCTGTCCTAAGTCAGTATTTTAGGCCTGAACACTAAAGTAAATAGATTTTATCTATTCTCTGGAAATTCTGTTAGGGATGGATTTCTCCTAATATTACTTTTGTTTAAGTGGAATGAATTTTCCTTATAAGTTTATGTTTCAAATCCCATTCATTTCTGAAAAAGAGGTATATGGCTTAGTATTTAATAAGAAACCTGGATTTCTCCCCAGTGGAACTTTTTTGGTAACTCTACTTCTTTTAAATCGTATTCTTAAATTCGATAGTTGGAACATAACAAGGAAATGAAACTGAGGTAAGGTGGAGGCATGCCATCGCTCTGTGCCCTCCCTCCCCCTGTGTCTTCCCTCTCACCCTGCACCCTCCCTCCTGCCCGCGTCCCCACCCCACCCCCGGTCGTCCCTCCCCCACTGCCTCCCTCTGTGTTACCTTCTGCAGTCCTGGGCCTCCTCTAGTGCCCCTGGTTCGGACAGAAGCACTGATCGCTGAGCCTGGGTGCTAGTTCCATCACATCCCAGCGCTGACCATCAGATTACTTTGTTTGAGCTGCCTCTCCTCCATCACAGAGTAAGAATGGCAGCGACTTCGCCCGGCGGTCTGGCGTGTTAACTCGCAAAGCACGTGGTCAGGAACCAAACACAGTTTCACCACTAGGGGCACCAGAAAGCGAATCGGTGCTGAATCTTACTCCTGAAAGGTGGACTCAGAGAACCGCCCTGCTGAAAGAGCTCATGGATTTTCTGCTGAGGTGCCCCAAGGTCACACACGAGAAGACTCAAGCTCTGCGAACAGGAGTCGTGTGCAAAGGTCACAGTGCAGCCTGGTGACACAATTGAGGCTGAGCCCCTGGCCCGGGGACGTCCGGGGACACCCGGGGGCTGCGTGCCCTTCCACTGCCAGGCATCCATCAAAATGCCAGTCACAAATTGGCCCTTTAAAGCACTAAGCACCTTATTTCCCAAAATTTAATTTGATGGTCAAAGGCCAACTGCCTGTTGGCTCCAGACATTTCGTGGCTCGTTGGGTATAATCACGGATTTGTGTGCTGGGGTTCGTAGCTGATGGCAGCGTTAGTGTTTCTGGGGGCGAGGAAGGGTTTCCCCTGAGCCAAACTCAATACACATGAACTGTTTTATTTTTTACATTATCATTATCGTCTTCCCAAGTGTCCTTTGCCTGGAGGACTACAGGTTCAAGCTACACAGTTGCTTTTTCTGGTTTCAAACTGGCCAAACGTTGTAAAGGAGTTTGCAGAACCCAGGAGAAACAGTGGGAAAGACTGTAGGTTGTACTGGAATTACCATGGGTCCCAGAGTCTCAGATCCACTCTTTACTGAGGTTAAGGTTTGGATACGTGGGTTAATTACTCTCAGCTGCAGCCTCTGCCCCAGTACGAAGGGGCAGAGGATAATGGTGCTGT